>ML779241.1:0-23941 GCA_009831015.1 Picea engelmannii | reverse complement strand
GAAGAGGAGGAGCCCAGGATCAGGATCAAGGAGCGGTGGCCGATCTCTATCATTATTGTAAGTTGATTCATCTTGAGATTAATAAAGAATACTTTTCCCGTCCCAATGCATGAGTTTTATATGTCTTATTCGATTTATGCTTAATCTCTAACCCTCTAGTAGAAAAATAGCATGCATGCGTAGGGTTTTGTCTTGATTGTAGGATTTTCTTTGGAAGGAGCAGCAAAAGCAAGCGGATAAAGCACAATGGAGGATCTACACCAAACATCAGTAAAAAGGTTAGTAGGTTCTTTCCATGTTTGCATGTGAAAAAGGGTTTTAGGTTTGGGGTGGTAGGTTAAAAGTGATTTTTAAGGGTCATGATCTGCATGCAAGTTTAGCCCTAGCTTGTTAGTCCATAGGGTATTATTTCCCAACAACAGAATTGGCAACTCCGATGGGGAATTTTCTCTTAGGGTTTCCGGATTTCATTGAGGTTTTTGGGTAGTTCAAGGAATTATATTTTCTGCTTCTTTGTTTGTTTGTTTTCTGTTAGGTCAGAGCTAACAGGGAACCTGGTTACCAATACCATTTTTTCCTTGACTGTTGCTTGACATTTATTATTGGGACACACAGAGGTACACGTGGCTTGCAGAAGGCCTGCACGCGTGTAACCCACGCCCTAACCTTCTACAGCCAGCGTTTGAACGCTTGCTGCAGAGGTTTCAGTACCATGTAGGACTTAGAAAGCTTAAGAGGTAGTCTCCTCTTCCCTGTCAGAATTTTACATTCTCAGGGGGGCTTTCTGGATCCTGTCTGGGTCTTGCTGGTTCACTGTCTTGTTTTCAGCCTGCTTTATTGTGTTTGTTATCTTTTGCGTTCATTTTCCTTTTCTATTAAAGTAGAAGCATCCAAGCCTTTAAGAGACCCTGGTTGTCAATACCAGAGGCCTTTTTCATGTCTGGGATGCCTATGTCTGGTTTTGTCTTAGCTTTTATACAGACCCACGGCCTGTTCAAGTTTAGCCCGCGGGTACCCGCGCGTTGTTATAGCTCAGCACGCGTTTCCACGCGTGTTGTTTCAGTGACAGTCGCGGGCTTGATTGGTTGCTTTTCAGCCTGGGTGGGGCAGTTATCCCCTCCTGAGGTGAGAAGTGTTCCTCTCAGGGGTTTGAGTCTAGTCCTGCATAGTCAGCAGGTTAGGACCTCTTATCCTTAGCCTGTGTTTTTTTTTTTTTAGTTGATGTTTTGATAGAAAAGACAAAAGAAAAAATTTGTTTTGTGGTTTTTAGACAAGTGTTAGAATCAATGCTTTTTTTATTGCCTTTGAGCGTCTTTTCTCTGGTTCTTCGTGATCTGCGCTTTAAGCCAGAATTTTATTTTGTTTTCTTGGTTTTGTGCTTGTCGGCATTTTCCCTTTATTGCTTCATTTTCCCTACAAGGTCAACTTGGGGGCATTCCTGTCCCTTTCAATGCTTTTCCTTACGCTGGAGGTCATATCTCTCCTTCGTCCCCTTCGCTTGGTGGTCTGCATCAGCAGTCCGCCGGGCAGCCTGCACACACGAGTTCATTTGGAGCCGAGAGTCAAGGAACACCTGCGCAAACTCTGTCGGTAGGTTCATCACCATTTGTTTGGAACAGGACATTTGGTAATAAGACTTTCACATCCACTGCTTTCCCATCTGGGGGCACACCCATTTTTGGACAGCCTACTTTGGCACAGGGTACTATTCTTGCGCTGGGGGCACATATACCAGGACCTTGGAACTCAGGACAAGGATCCGTTCCTTCCTCTGGAATGTCGTTCTGGGGTAATTCTTTCCACAATCAATGGAATCCCGGACAGACTTCTATGCCTCTCCCATCGGGACCGGCATGGGGTAATCCTTCCCAAAGTCCGTCCAACACGATGAATGCCCAACATCCTATGTCCTTCATGGGGAATCAACCAATGATGTCTCCTCAGATGCAAAACCCTTACGCTAGTCAGGGCCATGGTTTCTACCAGAATCCAGGCCAGCAGCCAAACTTTTCCTGGCAACCTGGTGCCAGTCAAACTCCAAGACCCCTTTTCCCAGGCTATCAGCAGCAACCCAAACTACCATTCCTGGCGACATTACACTTGCCAGATTTGACACGGTTGTTAAATGATCCTATCTGTCATGATCTACGTTGGCCTCCTATGCCAACGACGTTTCCTTCATACATTCCAAAGTTCGAGGCCAAGCCTAACGAAAATCCAAGTGATCACGTGACTACTTTCCACCTTTGGTGTTCATCTAACTCACTGAAAGATGACTCCGTCCAGTTGCGATTGTTTCAACGCACTCTTATTGGGAGTGTCGTGAAATGGTACATAGAGCTTGATCGTTCACAATATTCTTCTTTTGGCGAACTGGCTATGGCCTTCCTTAACCATTTCCAGTTACCTGTGAGATACGATGCGGGCACAGAGCTGCTTGCTAATTTCAAACAGACGATCGCGGACCATATCTCTGACCATATCTGAGAGTGGCACCGCCGAAAGAGTCTAATCAAAGTGCCAGTTCCACCAGCATTCCTGCTTGAGTGGTTCCTTAAGTCTTTAGTTCCTCAATTATCCAAAGACGTCGCAACTTTTGGGGTTTTCTCCGAGGAAGATGCCATCATGAGGGCTCAATAGTTTGAGCTTATCTACTCTCAGTCTGGTTTATTATATAACATCCTGCCGGATGCACCACGATCAATTATGGATAAAACTAGACAAAGAGTCGGACCACATGCCGATGGTATCGTTGGTTCGGCACAAACTAAGCCTGCTAAGAAATTGACAAAACAATTGCAACAGTTATCTATCCAACATTCAGCGGCTAGCCAAACTACTGCTTTGGCTGCTCCTCCTACCCAAACATCGGAAGTACACTCTGTGCAGACGACTAACCCAAAGGCTACCCAGCAGCTCGAAGGGAAGAAAAAACAACGCAAGAAGGGTAAGGGGGATAAAAAACCCACTGATAATGATGGCGAGGGCACTACGAAAAAATGGAAGGCGAGGTATCCATGCAACTTGTGTGCGGAAGACCACTCGACCCATGTATGTCCTCGACTTGCAGAGGCCCAGAAGTTTGTCACACAGCAACAACAAGCTATGTTGACTAATCCCTTTCAGCATGGGAAAAATTTAACTCAAGCCTCTGCAAGTGCTGAAGGGGGCAGTTCAGAAACCTTCCCTCCTCCTAACAAATCCTCGTCCGCAAGCGTATATATGGTTAGAGGTGATGCTTTGATAATGACTAGAGCGCACGACTATAGTAAACCAAGCGCCTCTTAGAAGGGCAAAGAAGCCGAGATCCCATCTCTTCCTCTACAGATCGAGAAGACGTTGGGTGAAACAATGACACACATTCCAAAAGGTGCATTTAAGAGATCTTCTCACAATCCAAACGCAAGGGCCACCCAGAATTACTTTATGGTGGAAGATTTATCCCAAACCCCTTGTGCTATGTCCGCTTTGGAGGTCCTCCAAAGTTTCCCTGCTCAGAGGAAAGCCTTGTTGACTGCTTTAGGCTCTACTGAGACTTGTAACCCGGGTACCATCATGTTAGATACAACTAACTTGAAACCTCGTCTGCCTTACCACGTCGCATTTCAGATAGTAGTGGCTCATCCCACGAAAACTTTTACACGGAATATTTTCCGCACTGTGGTCGATGAGGGCACTTCGACTTGCGTTATGTCGTTAGCATGCTAGAAAACCATTGGTCAGCCCGAGTTGTCTCCATCACCTACTCTCCTCATTGCATTCGATGGTCATTCTTTTCGACCACATGGCATCATTCCTTCTTTCCCTGTGCAGTTAGGAGGAAAGACCGTGTGCGTTGAGGTAGAGGTAGTCGACGCCCCCCTCAACTATAATCTTTTGTTAGGTCGTAGTTGGACTTATGCGATGCAAGCAGTGGTTGCTATAGTTTTCCGACTCTTGTTGTTCCCACACGAAGGCCGGATAGTGACCATAGATCAATTTTCCTTCTCTAGACCTGACCCAGCTTTGGGGGCATCCACAGTTCCCATGATTGATAATCCTCAAGTCGGTGTCGTCAACATAGGAGTTGGCTTGTGCCCATCTTTGATGGGTACTTTCGATTACGCACCTCCTCATGGAAATGTCAAGTTTATATCGACTCACCACAAGGCTGAGATTTTTCACGTCTCGTCGTTCTGCACAACTTACTTTCAGGATCCATGGATTCTTCCTTCCCCATCAACCACGATGGATGCGACGGGGCATGCTGGCATGTCCACGCCCTTGTCGGCCGCTGAAGTAGTGTAATCTTTGGTTCAGCAAGCTTCAGCTACTCCTGATCCAACTCCCGCACAAGAGTTGGATCCACTTCTTGAGCCTATCTGGGCTCAGGATTCTCTTGCCAACACCGATTCATTAGATTTAGTCTTGCCTTCTGGCGAAGCAGTAATCGAAGAAATGACTGGTCCGGATAAACCTTGGGACGATCTTCATCACAGATCATATTTCCTCCCAGATTTGAGCCGAATCGAGGCAGGAGAATTCACTATCACCATGACAGGAGATCAGCCATGTCCCATTAACCTCTTAGCTACACAGGATATTTATGTTGAGGGAAATATGGCGACTATCGCTGCCACGATCTATCAATATCTCCCAAAACCCCAGCATCATGGAAAATGTCTTCGTCGGAACGGATTGCTCCCCCGAAGAGATTCATATTTACACAGATCTTTTCAAAGAATTTCGCGATGTTTTTGCCTAGTCTTACGAGGAAATTCCAGGCATCGATCCGAAAATAGTTGAACACAAAATCACAACGTATCCTGATGCTAAGCCCGTTCGACAAAAACTTCGTCCAGTTAATCCTAGGAAAGCAGCAGCCATCAAGGCTGAGGTTGATAAATTGCTCAAGGCAGGATTCATTTACCCTATTCATTTAACTCAATGGGTGTCAAACCCCGTGTCGGTCAATAAAAAACAAGGCACGATTCGTGTATGTACCGATTTCCACGATTTGAATAAGGCATGTCCAAAAGATAATTACCCAACCCCATTCATCGATCAGATCATTGATGAATGCACCGGTTGCGAAGCCTTTTCATTCATGGATGGTTTTTTAGGATATAATCAAATCCAAATCAAACCTGAGGACCAACACAAAACGGTTTTCATTTGTCCGTGGGGTGCATTCACCTATCGAAAAATGCCTTTTGGTCTCAAGAATGCTGGAGCCACTTTCCAGCGGGCCATGTCTTTTGCGTTTCACGACCTCAAACATATACTCGAGGCCTATCTAGATGATTTAGCATCACGCTCTCGTAAGTGAAAAGATCATCCTACACACCTCAGACTCATCTTCGAACGTTGTCGCTACTTCCGGATTCGCTTGAATCCCAACAAGTGCAGTTTTTGCGTCACGTCAGGATGTTTGTTAGGTTTCATCATTTCAACAATGGGGATCATGGTCGATCCTCTTAAGGTGGAGGCAATAGTCTAGTTGCCCCCCCCACGCACAATCTTACAACTTCAAAATCTTCAAGGCAAGGCGAACTTCTTACGACGCTTCATCGCCAACTATGCCGAGATCACCAAGGGCTTCATGCGTTTACTGAAGAAAGATGTTCCCTTTTTCTGGGACGAAGCAGTGCAACGCTCTTTCGACGCATTGAAACACGCTCTCACTACCGCACCTCTGCTATGGCCATTGAATTATAACAAAGACTTCTTATTATATCTGGCTGCCGCAGAGTCAACCATAGGCATGGTTTTAGTTCAGGAGGATGATTCGTTTTCCGAATACGTGATCTATTACTTGAGCCGAGGCCTCGTAGGACCAGAACTTAATTATACTCATCTCGAAAAACTTGTGTTGGCAGCAGTGCACGCTGTCCAACGATTCCATCACTATGTTCTATTTCATAAGACCACCGTCGTGGCCGTCGTGAATCCATTCCAGTACATGCTGACACGACGCATTATCGGCAGGAAAATCAGTAGATGGATGGGAATCCTCCAAGAATTTGACTTAGACTTCATTTCAGCCAAGTCCAAAAAGTCATTGGTCTTCGTAGAACTTATCTCGGAGCTTCCGGTTGAGTCAGGTGACGTTGTGCCTGAGGAATCGCTTATCCGGGGGGATATTTTTTTGATTGAATCTTCAGACCCCTGGTACGGAGATATACTGATCTATCTCTAGACTTTGAAGTTCCCTACCTCTGCTTCTCGTGATGAGCGTTGGCGGATACGCCATTAGGCCAAGAACTATCTCATACTCAATGATACGTTGTATCGGAGAGGTGTAGACTACATCTTGCACCGGTGTCTCACTCATGAGGAGGCCGTCATAGTGCTCAACGATTGTCATACAGGAGCCTGTGGTGGTCACTTGTTCGGGTTGGCAACAGCCCAAAAGATTTTACGAGCAGGTTACTTCTGGCCCACACTTATAAAATATTGTATCGAGTCGGTTAAGAAGTGCCATCCGTGCCAAATCTTCTCACGGAAGATGAGGGCAGATCCAGCTCCCATGTTTCCTGTCATCACCGTTGGTCCCTTCACTAAATGGGGGATTGATTACACTACATGCAACCCCCCATCAGCAAGGGGGCACCGCTATATCATTGTAGCTATCGACTACTTCACCAAGTGGGTCGAAGCTATGCCGACGTTCAAAGATGATGGAGAGACTGCAACTCTCTTCTTATTTAACCAGATTATAGCACGGTTCGGCGTCCCGAGAGAGATTGTCACTGACCATGGAATTCACTTTCAGAACCAAATGATGTCCGAGTTAAAATCAAAGATTGGGTTATGGCAAGAACATTCCTCACCTTACTATCCCCAAGCCAATGGGCAGGTGGAAGCTGTGAACAAAACTCTCAAGACAATTCTACAGCGAACTATCAACTCAGCCAAGTCAAATTGGCATTTGATGTTATACTTGGCATTATGGGCTTACCGAACCTCAGTTAATACTGCAACCGGCTTCTCACCTTTCCAACTCGTTTACGGGCTGGAGGCAGTCTTGCCCATCGAATGTCAGATTCCATCTCTGAAATTGGCAGTACAGTTATTGCCAGACACTTCTCCGCTTGAAGAACGGTTAGTCCACCTTGAGCAGCTTGATGAACAGCGTCGTGATGCGGCCCTAGCCAACGAGGCTCATAAACATAAGTTTAAGTGTTAACATGATAGGTCTGTTCGTCCTCGGTTTTTCTCTGAGGGCGACCTTGTCCTGGTCTATGACCAAGATAAGGACCCCCTGGGGGCAGGAAAGTTTAAACCCATGTGGTTCAGACCCTTCATTATTAAGGAGGTTTTAAAAAAGGGCACTTATCATTTGGTCGATTTTGAAGGGAATTATTTGGCGGAGCCTAGAAATGGGCTCTACCTCAAGAAGTATTACTCATAGAACGGTCACTGTGGGTAACTTGTTGTAACATATGTATAGTCTTTGTGCTATTACTTTTTTACGTTTCTTTTGGAAAACGTGTTATTGATGTTATATTTCGTCGCTATGGCAAATGTTAAATGAGTCCGAGGTTTTCATTGGGTATGCGGACGGTGCTAGTTGACACACGCGGAGGCTTGCCTCCGCCACTTGGGTAATCTTTACACCACAGGGTCAGTTGTTATCTTCCGGAGGTATATGCTTAGGTGACACCACAAATAATGTTGTCGAGTATAGCACAGTTATTGAGTTGCTCTGTGACGCTTTGTCATTGGGTATCTCTCGTCTCCGGGTCTATCTAGACGCTCAACTGGTTGTGTCGCAGCTAAATAGAATATACCGTGTGCACGACTCAACTTTACACCGACGATTCCTTAGGGTACGTCTCTTGGAACGCAACTTTGATTATATTACATATTTTCATATTCCTAGGAGTCTAAATCAAATCACGGATACTCTAGCTAATCACATTTTAGATTGGCATCTTGCTCACACATAAAAAGATCATGATCATACACATGTAAATACATTTTTGTACACATAATTCAAAAGACACGAAAAGAAATAAAAACCATATATAAACATCATAAAATCTTCAGGGTACATAGATGGGCGCAAGTGCCTCACAAGTGGGAACCATAATGAGTCACCAGGTTTATGCCCTCAAAAAATATATACAATAAGGTGCTCATGGCACATAAAAAGTTTAAAAGTCTGCTCAGGGCATGTGGGCCCTGTTATAATCATGTACAACCTGGGCTAAACGCCTAAACAATCGGACCCATGTCCGAGGTGCCCTCACAACGTGAGTCTGCATGGAGGGCGGCAAGTCCTCTATCTCTACCATGGGAACTGTGCGAGTGAGCGCAGTGAAGTTCCACTCAATCCGCCTAAGAACCCTCTCGGCTTCCCCTGCTGGGAGGTTCCCTGCCACTGCTGCTCCCTCGGCGGCAGAAGCTGCGGCCTCTGGCCGTGGGCGGCGCCTGTTCCGAGCAAAATCGGCAGGTCGCACGGGTCCCACATCTGCACGCAATACAATGTCCACCCATCAAAAACTCTGTTATACAAAAACATGCTATATATATCAAAAAAGACATAAAAATTACATATGCAAACAAAAAAAATGTACAGGTGGAGACTTACCCATCTCCCCTCGCTCCTCACCAGGAAGCACTGGTATCACTAGATCTCTGGAAAAATTGATCCCTGCATATGGGTAATCCTCAATCGCTGGGATCTGTCGTGACAGCCAGGCAAAAAAGTCATCATTGAAGGCCTCTGTGGTCCTCCCACCACCCTGTCGTGGCAGCAACGTTGCCCATCTGCACACTGCGGGGAAAGTAGCCAGATGTCCTCGTACTGTCAGCCGAGGACTGAAACTTGGAACTCTCTCAAAGAAAAATGAACATAGGATGGTCCCAAACCCGAAATTACTATGCGTCCGCTGTCTGCAAGCTGTCAACTGACATGTCATGCTTGCTAGTAGTGTGGTACTCCAATAAAAAATCTGTGCATTCATGCATTGAATCGCACAGTTCATCTGTGCGCGCTAAGCCTGATGCACAGACGCGGAGCCGATAATCCGCCCAATGAGCGATAAAATGGTTTGGAGGGCGAGGCCGGTAATCCTACTCATGGGAACCGAGGAAGATCTCTGATCAGTCCCAGCCTCACAATACTCCTCTATCAATTTCGAGACTTTGCTCGGCCCCGCAGGAAAAGTATGAAAGTTGACGGGTTCCCCTCTCCTCGAGAGGCCCGTCAAAAAGTAGATATCCTCAGTGGTGGGCACCAAGGATTTCCCCTCTATCATGAAGGCCTCTGCATCTGGGTGCCAATAATCAACCAAGGAATTCAGTAACCTGGGTTGAGCGTGCATAAACGAACATAGGAAAAATTTTGCCAAGCCACACTGCGTCAGCACGGCCATAACGTTCGGATCTGCAGCCACTGCCTCATTGGCGGCCTCGTGCTCCCTCTCTCTCCACTGAACATACATCCTGCCAAAAACACAAGGCAAAAAAGGGGGAGTTAAGTCTTCATTCAATCAAAATTTCCATCGCGCGGGGGGGCACCCGCGGGCTGTCGAGGCGACAGTCGCAGGTACCCGCTCGCAGTTTTGGCTCTGCGCGCAGGTATCCGCGGACTGTCCCTGGACAGCCCACGTTTGCCTAGGGCCGACCTCTTGGAGGTCGACGACCACCCCCAAAACCAACTTGAATGCAATAAATTAAGTATTGAATTGCAAGATTAGGGAGTTTGTACTTACTTGGTCCAAGCAGAAGTCCGTATAGTCTTTCCTGAATACGAGTTTGAGCCTCATTCGCATGGGTCTTTTTCACTCTTTGTCTTACCCTCCGGACTCCCAAAACATAATGGGTCTCCTTTTAATCCCTTTTCAGACCCTCTAAACATGAAAAGATTGTCGAGTGATCTTATGACCCTTCACGCTCGTTAAACTGAAATTTGAAGTCACGTCTGTCCGGCGGTAGTTTACCCCTTTTTCGGTTCGGACGATCAACTGTACGAACAAAGGAATACTCTATTGAATTCCCATTCTTTAGAAGAGTATCCTCAGGTAAGATTTTATTCCTTTTTCGGGCCTGAGGGACTAAATTTACGAAAAAGAAACCCCCCCGGAGTCCATAGTTAAGCTCTTTTCAGACTCCCTAAAATTGAAAAGATTGCCGAGTGACTTTATTCTTTCACACTCGTTAAAATGATCCAGAAGAACATTCTTGATGGAGTCCATAGTTAAGCTTTTTTCAGACTCCTTAAAATTGAAAAAATAGCCGAGTGATCTTGTCCTTGTCACACTCGTTAAAATGGTTTTTGAATTGACGTCTAATCGGTGCTAGTTTATCCCTTTTTCGAACTGACTAGACTACTGACAAAAAAGGTACCCCAATGGAGTTTCCTTTTATGCTTTTTCAGACTCTCTAAACATGAAAAATCACCGAGCTTACCTTCTTTGGGCTCGTTAAACTTACATCGAAGGACGTTACCATTGTGTGTTCTGTCAACCGCATTTGCATCCTTTATCCATCAGCCTAGTGACAGTTTGTTTTTGCGTCTTAACACCTTTGGCCACTGGAGGATTTTTTTCGAGTATCATTTCCCTAGAACATCAGTCTTGTCCTTGTGCCTTGAGCTTGTATGTTTGCTATACTCGTTCCTCCACTGTAACGTAATATTCCTTTATTCTTTTTCAAAATCATCAAAAAGAACAAAAAAATCAAATATACCCCAAAAAGAGGATGGGAAAAGTATTTTCTTTATTGGCAGCATCATGAGTCGCCCTTAGATGAAGCACATCTATCCGTTTGATTCATCAGACTTTGGGTGTAGTACTACCTTAGGAAGTTTTGCTCGTTGTATTGAGTTGTGTCCTCCACAGTTTGGTTACTCTTCCAAACATATGGAGAGTTTGCGTTGCCTCCTGCTTCTTAGACTTATGATTAATAGATATGATGCCTGAGTCTTATCACTTGTCATGCTATTGTCCAAGGGAAGTTTTTCACTTAGGCTGAGTCAGCCCCTCTGCAATATGTTTCTTGTCTGCATACCCAGCCATCCTGAACGTCCAATCAAGTCTTTGTTCGAAATCACTGAAGCCTTTAGTCCGATCATCAAGATTATCAAGTCCATAACCGACGAGCCATCGAAGACCTCTGGGTAGTGCAGTCGTACACTCATATTACAATCCTACCCGAGTTTAGAAGATTTTGAAGTTGTTGCTCGAGCTCTGAAGTACAGCCATCAGGCCGAATCAGCTTCTGAGAGATGTATACTTTATTTTGTATATCTTTCTAATTTCGAGATGTAGCTCCGTTGTGTATTATTCGTGGCTACTCTTTATAGTTATTTGACATGGATCTACAGTGTATTTGGTTGGTAGCCATGGTTCTATTTTATCCCGAGCATGGGTATGCCCGCCTCGGTGAGACATTTGATATTTTTTGTAGACGGCACCTCCTGATTCTTGATTCCTGGGCTCACTTATTCAGTACATCAGTACAGATTGGTAAAGAATTGGTAATGTATTTTGGCCATCAGATTCTCTTCTGACCTCACACATTAGGGGGCATCTGTTATAACCCTAAATTGCACCACACATGCTTACCTGGCATCTGGCCAACTCATATCTCTTCCTTGCCAAAGCCATGCTGAATAAACCCTGGAAAACCCTCTTAAAACAAGTGGCACGCTCCCTAACCCTCTGCTGCACACGTTGGAACACTGGCAGGCCCACTACTGCACGCGTTGGAACGCTGGCTGGCCTACTACAGACCGCGTTTACCTAACAAAGCACAAAAACAGGAAAGTTTCCGACGAGACGAAAAGATTTGGGTCAGTTAACTGGAACTCCCATCAATGCATGGCCGAGAGTTCGTCCAAAACCCTAGATCCTTCTAGCCTATAAAAGAAGAGGTAGGGGTACTATTTGGAGGAGGAAAATCATAGCAAAGAAACTCTGCCCAATTGTTGAATCCATTTGTCCCAACCCTTTAGCCTTTCCTCAAGATTAAGGAGAATTCAAGCAAAGCAGTTGGAGGGCAAAGAAGAGGAGGAGCCCAGGATCAGGATCAAGGAGCGGTGGCCGATCTCTATCATTATTGTAACTTGATTCATCTTGAGATTAATAAAGAATACTTTTCCTGTCCCAATGCATGAGTTTTATATGTCTTATTCGATTTATGCTTAATCTCTAACCCTCTAGTAGAAAAATAGCATGCATGCATAGGGTTTTTTCTTGATTGTAGGATTGTCTTTGGAAGGAGCAGCAGAAGAAAGCGGATAAAGCGCAACGGAGGATCTACACCAAACATCAGTAAAAAGGTTAGTAGGTTCTTTCCATGTTTGCATGTGAAAAAGGGTTTTAGGTTTGGGGTGGTAGGTTAAAAGTGATTTCTTAAGGGTCATGATCTGCATGCAAGTTTATCCCTAGATTGTTAGTCCGTAGGGTATTATTTCCCAACAACAGTCGGGGGGGCATAAGAGCTTCTTCCTTCACGTGGTTGGCCATGTTTAGTAGAGAATAATTTATTGGAGCCGTTTAATCTTGGAGAAAACCTCCCTCGATCCAACAAAGTAAATGTTGGTTTTGTTGCTATTACTTCAAATCAAGGGAGGCAGTTTGATCAAATATTAGACGCACGGCTCCAATAAATTATTCTTGAAACCAAGAGGAGCTCATTCATGTATGTTCTAACACTCTCATAAAAATGCATCTTAGAGTAAATAATTTTCTACAAATATGACTTGTATTGATTTTGTAGATATTTATGGAGGTTGAATGATTTTGGCAAGTACTTTAATATCTTTCTTCGTCGAGTGAGGGAAGATCAAAACAAACAAAGGGTCATACAGCTGAAGAGAAACCCGCGGGGGGAACCATTCCAACTATGCCGACCAGTTCATTAGATTAGGTGTGATTGCTCCTTTCAGCATGGTTTATACAGCCATCAATTCCTCTTATGTTTAATGTTTATGAATTGTTATGTGATTATTTATTAATGCAAGGTTTTCTATATGATAATTTATTGAGATATATCATTTGTTTAGTACTTGTCATATTTTCTCCTTGCATCCAGTAATGGTAGATACGAGTCCATTTATATTGAGTGAAATAAACCTTAGCTTCCTGTAGGGATTGATAAAGTGTTAGTTCATGCATCTACTGCTAGGGGTCCTCCTAGAATAAGGCCAAATGAAATGAGAAAAATTTCCATAAATAGTGTTGTTGTACTATGCCTCCTTTTTTCTAGGCATTGTTCCATATCATGGAGCATGGACTATTACCATCCATCCTAATAAGATCACCTTCTGCTATGTTTGTTTCATATTTGTCTTGCCATATTCGTTCCCATAGTTCATTTTTAACTTTGAGTCATCTCATGGATACAACAACTTATTAATGATTTGTTTTGAGCCATAAAATAAAGGACTTTCATTTGACAAACTTCTACAAGTTTGCTCAAATTACTTTCTAGATCACTTTAGGCTTATTTGTTGGGCCTGGTTAAGTGCAAACAACTTGTTGTTCATGTTTTCTTACTTGCTTCCCCCAATTTCCAACAATAATAAATAATTGGGTTTTAGGTTTCATGACACCCTTCTTCCATTATAGGTGTCATGAGTATCAAGGCTAGCAACTAAGAGTTTGTGGGGAATAGGAATTGAAGAGGATGAGAGCCCTCCAATGAATGAGAGATTGATAAATCTAGCATGCACTTATTTTACATTTCAAATATTGAATATTTACTCCAATATTGTGTGGTTTTGATACATACATTTGAAGGGAACCTTGGATTCTAGATTAGGAAACTACATATGTAACATTTTCCCTGCTTTAATGACTAGAAAATTTCCAACACTTTTATGGTTAGTAGTGAACCTACTAAAATGGATTGATGATTCAAGGATTGACACCTTTAAAACCTTTCCATTGTCTACCTATGTGTGCATATGAGTGAAATGTGGTCTCCTACAATGGAATGATTGTGGACAATACTTAGAATACATATAATGGTATGCCACTAGACCTCTACTAGCAATTAGCAGGCTCATTTGCAACCTGTATCTTAGGTAACGATGAAACCACTTAGTGGATTAAGGGAGAACCTTCTGATGATGACAATCACCCAATACCTGTAATCAACGCAGCCTTGTATTTTTAAATGATCAGGATGAAGGAACATAGTAAACTCCAACTGTAGGGATAACCTAGTGTTCTCAAAATACCTTGAGATTACCCAAAACTCAAGTGTGTCTACATAAAAGAGTCAATAAGGTCCGCAACATCAAAACTAGACATTTGGGTTTGGAAGTCAACACGTCTTATATTTGGAGTGGGTCTAGTTTAAAAGCTTCTTTATATGTCTACATGCACAAACTACAAGAAAATATGTAGGTGTTAGCACAATATTTCCAGTGATGACATAATCTTTTCTTTGACAACTGTATGTATGGTTAAAACTTATTTTGAGTAAAAAAAAAACAATACACATGAGATACATGTTCTTTTCTTGATTCAAGATATTCTATTTAGAGTGTTGTTGGATGGTTTACATGTAAACGATTATTCCAAATTAACATTGAATGGACCTTTGAACTCAAGATCAAAGTTCTAGGATGCTTTATATAGTTAAAGATAGTTTTCAAATAAACTTTATAGGTTATTATCATGGTATTTCTTATTTGTCTTGAGATGGTGTTCAACTTAAGATCAATTGTTTCAATTGAAACTATGTTTTCATTTATGACTTATTCATTTCTACCAAAAGTTCATGAAGCACATTGATGTAGGGAACTATCAACAAGTTCGTCCAGTTTATTAATGAAATGGTGAGAAAAAATTGCAACCCAAATATAATTATTTATATGACAATAGTATATGGTCTTTCTCAGAAAGAAGGCATTGCAAAATCCATAGGGATTCTTGAAACATTGGTGAATTAAGGCCTTACTCTAAACATTAGTATTTGGAATATATCAATGGTAAGTATTTCCAAGAAACTGAATGCATGCATCTCCTAAAGACTACCCCCTCGTGAATACCTTACTCTTTTTTTTAATTTCTTTTGTGGGTTCCTTGGCCATCCATGGCCCCTTCTCTTTTTACCATTTCTTTATTTTGTAGGTCTAGAGTAAGGGAGTGGGTTGGTTGTTTATTTTTCGACTAATAGTGAGCCTTATATTTCCTCCTTGTTTATTCTAATCTCATTGAGTACAATTGTGCTTAATCATTTCCCCATTGTTTGAAGGATGTGAAGGTGAAGGGTTAGATAATTGGGTCCATAGGTAGTGATCAATGAACCACATTTTCACCCATGTTTTGAGGAGAGTTCATGTCCGACATCACCTAGTCTCTTAAGGATGTTCACAAGGCCCAACACACTCTTGCACAAGACCTCTTGAAGACTCTTTTCTCAAGAGTTTACCTCATGTTACTCCCAAAAGTTTCACTTAAATGAGAAATCCATGAAACACGAGTGCAACCCAAGGGGAGCTAAGTAAGGCTACCTACTGTCACCATAGTAGCTCTTCCTCTTGCTTTAGGATAGCTTTCCTCTAGCACAAGGGAGGTGTCCTTAAGTGAAGTGTAAGATGAACCATAGAAGTAAATGGGATGGTGGATAAATACCAATGCCAATACAAAGGGTTATGGAGTCAAGGAATACGAACAAAGACAGTTTAAAATATTATGGAGAAAACATAGTCAAGCCATGCATTGATGTGCCATGAGTATTCCACATAGATTTTTAGGTTACATGATAGTGAGTGAGATATATAACAACGGCTGCACCATCACAACCAATGTATTTAAAGCCAATAAATAATTTGCAACCCTAATAGTGAAGGAATAACCATAACCTGAGATTATAAGAGATAAGGACCAAGTAGGACAACCTTCAATAGAATTGACAGCCCAACAACAAATCACATCTTCCATAACAATTTCATAGGATTAAATGAGCCATTAACATGTGAAAACATCCAATATGTCATTATATCAAAAAGCTCCCCCAATATCCAAGATTGCATCAAGGATATCACCCTAAGTGCATCAATTGGTCCATTGGAGTGATTTCCATTTGGTGGTGAAATCCCTACTTTTATGATTTCACCTTGGTGCATTAATTGGTCCCTTGGTCCCTTCGTCTCTTGGTCCCTTGGAGCAATTTTCCTATGGTGGAAAAATCCCTATTTTTTAGGATTTGACCCCAATGCATCAATTGGTCCATTGGAGTGATTTCCCTAATTTTTGGGATTTCATCCTACGCATCAATTGCCCTGTTGGGGCAATTTCCCTTTTTTTAGGATTTCATCATGTGCATAAATTGGTCCTTTAGATTTATTTCCATTTGGTGGTGAATTCCCTATAATTCTTTTAGGATTTCAATATGATGCATCAATTAGTCCTTTTAAGCAATTTTCCTTTGGTGGTGAATTCCCTAATTTTTAGGATTTCACCCAGATTTCATCTATAAAACCTCCAAGGCTCATTCTTTCTCTCTTTTTCCCCTTTCATTTTCCAAATCAATGAGAAGACTAAGGTGTAATGATCCCAAGCCAAATTCTTTCTTGGAATCACTAACTACTACTGATTTATTGATGTGCAGATATTTATTGAGTTATTAAGTGCATACAAGATTCATCAACACATGAGGATCACAATATATTCAAGATGTAGAAGCACAAGCAAAGATATGACTTTTTTATTATGAGCAATGTAAGATCAATACAATAGATGGTCTATTTGGCATAAACCTCATATGGTCGTACAAGCAATAGATATGAGCTGCTACAAAATGCTCCCGACAATACAAAATAAGCCTCCAAAGGTTGGATATACAATGAAGACTTAATCAAGTAGATCTGAGCCATACTAATGCTCAACCTCCAAGCTGGAAAGTGCCACGCCCTACTAGAATGCTGAAACCCTCAATAATTCAGCCCTACTACCAAAAGTGTCCAATCATCCCGAGAAATATGCCAAATGATAGATCGAGCAACTGTAAGGACAACCCAGATGTCCAAATTCCCAAATCCACTCTCAAATCCTGTAGATCTAAATTCCTCCACTGAATGGTGCGCCCCACTGGATGACTGAAACCCTAGCTGCTTCGACCCTGATGAAGGAGGCCTCCAAATTCTCTGAAACTCTCCAAGAATATAGATCGGGCTATGAGAATCCCGTGGGAGAATTTTTAGACTCAGATCTCAAGCAGATCTCCCTAGATCTGAGTTTTACTGAATCACAGGACGTCCCCTATGGCTCCAAGACGTCCCAATCTGCAGACAAATGTAGAATGATGATAACCCTACATAAAAGCCCTCAAATTGATGGTCCTACCCCTGCAAACAAAACCCAACTGTCAGAATGGCCCCAGGCCCTCAGGATAAACTGGATCAAACCTCCCTCTAGATGATGGTGCGCCCTTGCTGGAAACACAAGAACAGTACAGCCTGCTACCTTCTAAAGCACTAGATGGAGATGTGATGAGACTAGAATGGTGTGGAGGAGTCTTTCATCCCCAAGACCAAGATGCAGAACAAGGTGAGTGGATATTTCACCACTGAGTTGCTCACAAGGGTTTGTACAGCAAAACCCCCAAACTGAATGCTCAAGAGCAATAGCAAATGCTAATCCAAAACCAAAATGCCTAATAGGTGTGCCCCAGCCTCTTACTTATACTTTTTCCTTCTAATTCTCTGCTGAGTTAGGTTAACTCCCAGGGTTAATCTTCTATTCTTTTGTTGAGTTATTTTTTACCCTTAATCCCTTTTCCTTTCTTAAGTCAACTTAAAAATATAACTTTAGCCTCCTTGACTTCCCCCTTCAGTGTAATACTATGACCTAGTGGGGGTGCCCAGGCCACTGAGTCTCCACATCACCTCTCTAAGAGGTGGGGGACATTACAGTCTCCCCTGGTTGAAATTGATTGTCCTCAAGCAATTCCAAACCTGCTTCTCTTACCACATGTTCCTGCTCCCAAGTGGCATCCTCAATGGGTAAATCCTTCAACCTGATCAGGTACTCCTTAATGCTTCGGTTTCTGAGCCTCTTCTCTCGGACTTCTAGTACCTCCTCCAGAATCAAAACCAGTTGTCCCTCCTCATCCATGGGGGGTAATACCTCAATAGGCCTGATGTGTTGACCAAGGGCTTTCTTAAGGCACAAGACATGAAAAACGTTGTGAATTCCACTACCCTATGGAAGCTCCATCTCGTAAGCTATGCCCCCTATCTTCTTGTTGACTCTGTAGGGTCCAAAGAAACGTGGTTGCAGTTTCTCTGCTCCGATTCTTTTAATGGAAGCCTGCATGTATGGTTGCAACCTCAAGTAGACTAAATCACCAACCTCAAAAGTCCAGTCAACTTTGTGCTTGTCTGCTTGGACCTTTTGTTGGTTTTGTGCCCTCTGTAGATGATCCTTCAATTCTCTGAGAATGTATTGGCTCTGTTGTACCCAATCCTACGCCATGGGTGCCCTGCTGTCCCCAAAGGCAATCTCCACAAAGGAAAGGGGATCATAGCTATATAAATCCCTGAAGGGCGTCCTGCCTATGGATACATGACAGGTAGTGTTGTAGCAATATTCTCCCAAGTGCAACCATCTGACCCATGCTTTCTGTTGTCCTGCTACGTAATTTCTGAGGTAGCCTTCCACCCATTTGTTGACTATTTCAGTCTGACCGTCCGTCTGAGGATGATAACTAGTACTAGAAGTCAATGTCGAACCTACTAATTTGAACAACTCTTGCCAAAACGTACTCATGACTCTGTTGTCCCTGTCACTGATAATGGTCTTGGGTAGGCCATGTAGTCTGAACACCTCTCTGAAAAATAATTCGGCCACCTGTGTTGTGTTAAATTCTATGGCTATGGAAAAGAAGTGTGCAAACTTCGTCAACCTGTCTACAACCACGAAAATGCAATCCTTTCCCTGTGCTCGGGGCAAACCGATGATGAAATCCATGGATATACTTTCCCACTTGTGTTCTGGAATGGGTAGGGGTTGCAACAATCCTGCAGGGTGCGTGTGCTCATCCTTGTTTTCTTGGCATGTGGTGCACTATTTGACATGCTTAATCACATCCTCCTTGAGGCCTTTCCATGCAAACCTCTCTCTCACCTGCCTATACGTCTTACTGATGCCATGATGTCCTACTACTGGTGAGTTATGACATGCATGAAGGATCTTAGCTTTGAGAGCTGATCCAGGAACTAAGAAGATTCGGCCTTTGTAATAGATGAGGTCCTTTATGACCCTGAAGTTGTCGTCCTGTATTTGTCCATCCAATAGTTGACAAGCAAACTGATCCTTTGCATATTCCACTATCAAGTGATCCTTCCAGTCAACTGACATAAAGGACATGGAAAAAATGGATGGCCTCTTGGATAATGCATCGGCTACTGCGTTGTTCTTCCCCTTGACAAATTCAATGTCAAAGTCATAGGCCTGTATTTTGCTTACCCATTTATGTTGTCTTTCATTCAAATCCTTCTGCTCCAGTAGATATTTAAGACTGTTATGGTCTGATTTGACCACAAACCTTGCACCTACCAAATATTGCCTGAACTTGGCTAGTGCATGCATGATAGCCAACATTTATTTGTCGTAAATGTTGTAAAGTAGTTCAGGACCCCTGAGTTTCCGACTTTCATAGGAAATGGGGTGCCTATTCTGCATCAACACGGCCCCTATACCTTCCCCCGATGCATCACACTCCAAGGTGAAGGGTATGCTGAAATCTGGGAGAGCTAGAACTGGACAGGTACTCATGACTTCTTTCATTTTCTCCATCGTGGCTTGGGCCTTGTCACTCCATTTGAAGGACTCCTTTTTGGTCAGGTCAGTCAAGGGTGCGCATAGTTGAGAGAACCCTTTAACAAATTTCCTGTAGTATGTGCATAGGCCTAGGAATCCCCTCAGTTCCGTGAGTGTCTTCGGAGTAGGCCATTCCCTAATGGTTGTTATTTTCTCCTGGTGTACCTATACTCCTTTTGCCCCTATGATGTGTCCCAAGTAGAGTACCTCTGTCATCCCAAACTCACACTTGGATTCCTTGGCATATAGTGATTGTTCTTCCATGATTGACAGGATTTGGTCCACATGTCGAAGGTGTTCCTCCCAGGCTTTACTGTAAATGAGTAAGTCAACAAAGAATACCAACAAGTGTTTCCTCAGTTGTTTGTTGAACACATGGTTCATGCAGAACTGGAATGTGGCTGGGGCATTGGTTAACCCAAAGGGCATTACCAAAAACTCATAATGGTCGTAGTGACACCTAAAGGCTGTTTTTGAGATGTCCTCCTCCCTCATCTTGATTTGATGGTAGCCTAAACAGAGATCAATTTTTGTGAAATAGATAGCTCCATGCAACTCATCCAGCAACTCATCAATCCTGGGTATGGGGTACCTGTTTTTGATCGTCTTTTTATTCAAATCCCGGAAGTCAATGCACATTCTCATCGTTCCATCCTTTTTCTTAACTAAGACTACTGAAGAAGAAAACGGGCTTGAACTCGGCCTGATGTGTCCCATGTCTAGAAGCTCTTTGATGGTCTTCTCTATCTCGTCTTTATACTTCTTTGGATGCCTATAGGGTGTGGTGATAACTGGTTTAGCCCCTGCTTCTAGCTCAATGATGTGCTCGAACCCCCTGTCTGGGGGCACACCCGGAGGAATCAGCCCAAACACCTTGTGGTGCCTGTCAAGGATCTTTTTAATCTCCGGAGCATAATGCACCTTTCCCTTCTTGTCCACCCGTGTTGAGACTTTACATTCTGCTGCGTATACAATTTCTTCCCTTCTGAAGATGGCTTCCATCCTCTTGGCCATGACCACTCTGGTGGAGTTACCTGTCATGCCTTTGAGCACAACCTTTCTTCATCCTTCCTCTACAAAGAACATTTCCATGGTCTTGTAATTGGTGGTGATGGGACCTAAAGTGTTGAGCCACTGCACCCCTAAGATGATGTTGGTATCGGGAAGATACATCACATACACATCCTGAACTAACTCATGCCTTCCTAAGGTGAGTTTCATACCTGGTATGTATCTGTCATAGGGCATAGTACTCCCGCCTACTACCTCTACTTTTAACCCTTCAAACACTATTGTAGGTATGTGCCTCCTCTTTAGTAATGCCGCATCAATGAAATTGTGGGAAGCTCCTCCATCAATCAGAACCGAGACTCTCTGTCCCTGCAAGACCCCTCTCATCCTGAAGGTGTTGAACTTGGGTACCCCGCTGATAGATGCCAAGGTAGCCTTCTCTCCAGCCGCACAGTCAAGTTATGGAACCTCCTCTTCTCCTGTCTCTGCAGTTTCGGCCTCAATGTTTTGTATCTGACCATACTCTTCCTCCTCTTCATTGTCCGAGGTAACTTCTATATAGTGAACCTGGCCATGTCCCATGCACTTATTTGACGGATTCCAAGGTTCTTTGCAAGTGAAGCAGAGTTTCTTTCTCCTCAGTTCCCTTCTGGCGTTGTCATCTATCCTACCACGGCCCCTGTCAAATCCCTTTGGGTCAGGTCCCCCCTGATTCATTGGAGGCCTTTGATCCCTTCCTCCATTGTTAAGAGGTGGTCTGGGTATGAATCTAGGCTTCGCAGCTGGCCCCAAATCCCTTTCCTTCCAAATGGCCTCCTGTAGGTTGTGGGGTTTAAAGTCCTTTACCCAACCCTTCAAGGGTCCCATCAACCCTTCTGTGAAAAGCATCATGAGCCTTGTTGGGGACATATCCTATACCATAACTACCAATCTCTGAAATTCATCAATATACACTTCAACCGTACTTGTTTGTTTGAGTTGGGTAAGCTCCCGGAAATGTAGCTCAGGATCTCCTTGGTCAAATCTATCAATGAGACTATGAATGAAATCTATATAGGATACAATCTGATTGTGGCTGAGTGTGGTGAGTCCATGATACCACCAATCATGAGCCTTGCCATCCAAGTACATAGTGGCGAATTTGATGGCCTCCATCTCCCTCATGGGGTTGAGTTGCAGGTAAGTATCCAACTTTTGTACCCAAGATTGAGTTGTCATCTTGGTCGTACCATCAAAGTATGGAATTTCTATTTTTCCCGCTCTTCGTTCAAACTCAAAGCTGCCCCTGTTGTTCGTCCTAGGTTGATTTCTGAACTTGAGTTGACAATACCGGTCTAGGGACGTCTGTTTTTGGATCTTCATATCCAAACTGTAGTATTCATTGGTACTCCTCACCAATTGTCCCACAAAATCTTCAACCAATTCCTGTTGCCCTAGCTCATCTGTGAATGTGGGCATATACGGTCTCGGGTTGGCTCTGCCACTCATATGTCGACCAAGTTGTTCATCTGTGAATGTGGGTATATATCTCCTCGAATTGATCCTGCTACCCATTTGACCCTGGAGCGTGTCTCCTTCCAAACTCCCATCGGATCTGGAAGCTTTCTCCATATTATGTCTGATCTCCTCATGGATCCCACCGGATCCACCGACCTCCTTATGCCCATAAGTATCAGGGTCTTTCCCCTTATGTGTCATTTCCATTAGAAATGCATTTATCTTGGATTGGTTCATGTTCATTATCTGCAGGTTCTCGTCAACCTTCTTCAATGTTTCATAAAGCTCAACCTGTCCCTTCCTGTTGGTTTCATGGTATTCGTCCAAATATCGGACCAAGGTGCTTTTTGTGTGGTTGACGGATTACTGGAACTTGTTAAATTCCGCTGCTACGAGAATCAAGTCTACAGCTTCATGGTCATCTCTGGATCCTTCCATCTCAGTCTCTGTTTCACTGCTGGGTTTCTTCCTCCGACCCATAAAGTTATCATTGTACCTTTGCATGCACCGATCCTTCCACGGGTTTGGAGGATCGAAGCTCTGATACCACTGTAATGATCCCAAGCCAAATTCTTTCTTGGAATCACTAACTACTACTGATCTATTGATGTGCGGGTATTTATTGAGTTATTAAGTGCATACAAGATTCATCAACACATGAGGATCACAATATATTCAAGATGTAGAAGCACAAGCAAAGATCTGACATTTTTATTATGAGCAATGTAAGATCAATACAATAGATGGTCAATCTGGCATAAACCTCAAATTTCGTACAAGCAATAGATATGAGCTACTACAAAATGCTCCCGACAATACAAAATAAGCCTCCAAAGGCTTGATATACAATGAAGACTGAATCAAGTATATCTGAGTCGTACTAATGCTCAACCTCCAAGATGGAAAGTGCCACGCCCTACTAGAACGTTGAAACCCTCAATAATTCGACCCTGCTACCAAAAGTGTCCAATAATCTCGAGAAATATGCCAAATGATAGATTGGGCAACTGTAAGGACAACCCAGATGTCCAAATTCCCAAATCCACTCTCAAATCCTGTAGATATGAATTCCTCCACTGAATGGTGTGCCCCACTGGATGACTGAAACCCTAGCTAGTTTGAACCTGATGAAGGAGGCCTCCAAATGCTCTGAAAATCTCCAAGAATATAGATCGGTCTATGAGAATCCCATGGGAGAAGTTTCAGACTCAGATCTCAAGAAGATCTCCCTAGATCTGAGTTTTAATGAATCACAGGACGTCCCCTATGGCTCCAAGACGTCCCAATCTGTAGACAAATGTAGAATGATGATAACCCTCCATAAAATCCCTCAAACTGATGGTCCTACCCCTGCAAACAAAACCCAACTGTCAGAATGGCCCCAGGCCCTCAGGATAAACTAGATCAAACCTCCCTCTAGATGATGGTGCGCCCTTGCTGGAAACACAAGAACAGTATGGCCTGCTACCTTCTGAAGTGCTAGATGGAGATGGGCTGAGACTAGAATAGTGTGGAGGAGTTTTTCATCCCCGAGACCAAGCTGCAGAACAAGGTGAGTGGATATTTCACCACTGAGTTGCTCACAAGGGTTTGTACAGCAAAACCCCCAAACTGAATGCTCAAGAGCAATAGCAAATGCTAATCCAAAACCAGAATGCCTAATA
>ML779240.1:930171-954082 GCA_009831015.1 Picea engelmannii | reverse complement strand
GCAAATACTTCCATTGTTATCGTTACCAACGGCCCCAAAACCGTTGATCTGATTATACTCTATGCTCTCGTTCAACCAAATATGAACAGATCACATTATTTTCCGACAAATTTCGACGCGGTAGGCCGTCAGTTCATCATTTCATTGCATGTATTTTACTATTTCCTACTGGTTTCGCGCCGATCACAAAACCCTAAGCGTTATTTTTTATTGATTTCAGAGTACTGGCCAATCTGCATCTAGACGGACTATTTTGTCCCTCGTGGATATTTTACTGTCTGTCAAATGCGTCTGTTTATCGGGTTTTGACGGGCCACGTGCACCCAAAAAGACTTTTCAGTGCAAAAATCTCTGGAAATCGTTCAATAAGATGGCCGGGAAAATCTTTCGGTTTCCCGGTAGTATACCGTGTTTCAGGATTTTTGAAAAGTGTGTGAGATGGGCTACGTGGTCGAAAACATTTCCGGTTATCAATGTTCGGGTCATGTCGCGAGTGGTCCCTATATTGCCCACAAGGTGTCGTATCTAGTTCGTCACAAAGTTTCACACAAGATCGGTGTCGTGGAGATTTAACACACACAAGATCGGTGAATAAGGCGATGGCTCTATAAATCTTCAAAGTCAAGATAATATAAATAAATAACTAACCCTCGAAATGGGTGAATGGGAGTTGTGATATTTTTAATGTTAGAGACAGGATTGTAGATTCGTTTGAGGTTGCCTCAGTAATGAGACCGTGGTGATTGAAGAACTTTTTGAAAGCATTGAATTTGAATAATACCACAGTGCAACCAATTCCCTCTAGTGAAAGCATCGTCATACACCTAAATGATAAATTGAAGCATTTTTAGAAACACATATGGATGATTCCATAAGTTGATGCTTTAATTTTTAGAAAAGTATTAGAAATGGAGATGGATATGTAGGATAATGAAATAAGGAGTTTGTAGTATCTTCAATATCATAGTAGTGAAGGTAATTACAAAATGATAAGTATAGATATGAAGATAATGTAAGATATAAAGATCTTGCGGTTGCATGCAGATTAGGAATAACAAAGGAAATGTCATTGGGTTAGTGTAAGAGGAAGTGGAGAAATGTATTAGACTAGTGTATGTGTTAGAGATGCACGAGGGAATTTTCATTACTTTACTGGTTTTTGTGTTGATTTATGTGCAATAAAAGAAAATAATGTGCATGCATTGGAATATGATTATGAACACTAGAGAGTTAATGAGAAAAAGAAAACTAAGAACCTCCTTCAAGAAGATGAAGAGATGGACAAATTATAGTTTAAGGTTATGGACTATTGTTTGTATGGAGGGGAAAAAGTTGGCATAGAGATACATTCCATGAATGAGGTTTACATTTTAGTGTTAAAGGAAGAAACTAAGTTGCTAAGAAAATGACACGATGTGACAATGAAAGGAGTTGTGAGTGAAGAGTAGCTATGTGAAAGACAAGATGGTGAGAGTAGAAAGTTTGGAATGTGATTAGCAAAAGAATATCTCCATGATGATGTGGAGAATTAGAAGTATGAGCATGAAGAGCATGTGGTTGCATGCATGCCAAAAAAATGGAGGAGAAGTATGTGATTGGGTACCTACAAGAGGAGGTGGAGGAAGGTATTACAATAAAGGATGTGTTGGAAAATTTTCAACTAAGTGAATCAAAGGAAGAGGCCCCATTGGAGAAGGTGCATGAGGGAAGCTTTAATTCCATTATCTCTTTTTGTATTGATTTGTGTGTAGGAAAATAAGAGAAAGTGAATGCATTTGAAAATGATTATGTACACCAGAGAGTCAATGAGAAAAAGAACACTTAGGAAATCCTTTAAGAGGATTTAGACATGGACAAATGGCATGGAATATTGTTTATGTACATAGACAAAGGAAACTAACAATGAAGGAAATCAAGTTAGATTGGAGAATAGTAGCCAAGAAGTTTGTACTATGTAATAATTCAACGAGTCCAAAATGTGCTCTTGAAGCTTGAAGTACATTGTGTGGAGGTAGATTACCCTATTTTGGTTCAACTTGGCATAATGGATAAAGACGTCGTGATTAGTGTGCAAATGAAGTGTTATTGTCAGGGTGAAAAAATAAGTAAGAATATATTAAAGTGGTGTATATGCAGTAAGCCCAAAGAAGAAGAGTCATGAATAATAGGAATGATAGACAAGGAATTGCAATAGAAAAGGGAGATGTATAGTGGGTACAACAAGCTATTTCGAAAATGAAAGAAGGCATAGTAGATGTGGATATTGTGTTGCAATGAGTTTACTGAGATGATGAGGGAAAACAATGCAAAGTTTACAGTGTGGAGCATGGGATTGATGAATACCAATAAATATATTATTATGCAGTGGTAGAGACTATAGAGAAGAAGAAAATGGAAAACAATTAGAAAAGTGTAGAAAAATACTTGTTACAAGGTATGGAGTCAAAGAAAGACTAAAAGGAAGAAGAGGAATGATATTTAACTAATTTATTGAACTAACACTATGAGAAGGATGATAACAAATTTATTCACCCAGGGATTCCTATGCATGAACATCTTTGAGTAGTTTTTTATCATGCATAACCTATATAATACATTTATCCTAGTTTTCTAGTTTTGATGAATTATAATATTTAACAAACTTAGGAAAAAAGACCACAATATAGAGACCAATGAATAAATCTAGGAGGTTCTTAGTGATGATGTAGACCCATTCGACACAGTCAACTATAAGAAATGAGCTCCAAGAGTTTCAAGGCTTATAAAAGGAGCATTAAAATTTATTTGAAAGCAACTTTGATTAGCTTAACAGTTGTGAGATTTGAGTTTCTCAACACATGGACATTGGTAATATCTCGATGACACATTAGCGCTTTTGAGTAGCTCAACACACATTGGAAATTTGAAGTATATAAATAAGTGGGAGATTGAGATAGCTCAAGGGAGAGTTTGGAGTTTTAGCTCATGAGATTTGATTATGATAGCTTGATAGGAAGGGAGCATTGACAACTATAAAAAGTAGATTGCACATATGATATAAAAACTCTAGTAATAGGTTGATAGAAACATTGTACTCTAGTGTTTTGATGTATTGATCATCACTTGGCATTGGCCAAGGTTGGTTGTAGTTATGATGTAATGTTTTTGTTGAGTTTGGAAACACATTGTTGTTGGGTGTTTCCCTTAAATTATTTTTTTTGCAAGAACTTGTGGTTAAAATAAAGGGTTCAAGTCTAGGTAGTTAATATTGATGTTGTGATTGAAGATTAGTCATAGTAATATACTATTGTGGTAGGAATTGTTTTCATATGAATTCAATCTATGTGTTGTATTCATGGAATGAATTTATATGATGTTTCTTGGTAGTGATTGAAATAATTTTAGTTTCTAGAGGTTAAATGATTTCCATAATGTTTTATTTCTTGCTCATTTAGTTGTTTTCAGTGGGCACTTGTAGTTGCATAATTTTTCTACAAATTAGCTTACTCCATGAGAAGGAACTCAAGCTACTATAAACCATATGGGACATGTCTATTTTATGGTTTTGGTGATGTTAGATTTGATCACTCATCCTTTATTTTTCTCTAAATAAAGAGATAAAATAGAATGCCATTTTAGGAGTATTCACTTGACACTCCTAACTTATACATGATCTTTATTCTTGTTTTATTTATCATTGATAGAAAAAAATTGGTGTCTCATCACATCAATTGGTATCATATAGGTGGATCTACACCTTTTCAAAGGAAAGGATAGTGTCTTTGATATATTTTGATCTTATCCCTTAGTGCTAGCTCTTGTTGAGGAATAATATGTACCCTCACTAAGCATTTTTTTTATTTGTTTCCTAACTAACCAACCTTGTGAGAATGCTACACTTCTTACACTAAGGTTTGGAACTTATATGGCACCAAAAATATATCACATTTTAGAACAATTGAAGGACTCATCCCCTTCTTGTGAATAATTATCAGAACAATTGTTGCAACAACATGCATCGATGGAAGAAATAATGATATTACTTTAGACCATGATTCAATAGTTGTGCACTTCTCCAACATGGGGGATACACTTGCATACGAAGCTATCATTACCTTATTTCATTGAAAAAAAAGGATGGAGAGACCCTATATTATTGGATTTACAAATTTGTGTTCTATTTTCAAGAGCATCCATATTTATCTGAAGAAAGACTATGAATTTCTACAATGAATTGTAATGATTTGGCCTTAGTTTGGTGGTATAAAAACTAGATTAAAACACAATCCTCTGAATTGAAAAAAGGAATTTATAGTGAGTTAAATGATGTAGTCACAACCAAGAGTCCAATTACTACTATCCTTCGGTGTCATGATCTCCGCCAGGCATTGAAATCTTGATTTTACCTTCTACAGTATCAAGAAAATAATTTGTCATGTTGGCTATAGCTTAGAAACATTTCGGTCCAAGTAGTTCAATAGTACATATATCTCTTCGCCAAAATCCAACGACAACTGAAAATCATTAACTCCCCATAGGTATTGATGTGAAATTTAATTCTAGTTTGTTACCTAAGTTTTGCAATGAAATTTTGATTTTACCAACACAACCTTGGATGCTATGTTCCGACATGATTCTATGGACGAGAAATAACTGGTAAGTGAAAACCTTGTTGTAGGTATATCTCCCTTCTATTTTCCTAATTTTAGGTCTTCTATTCCCAACTAGTCATCCCCTATTCTAGGAAAGCCTTGTTCATTTCCCAAATCATCCAAATTTTGTAGATAACATTGCAATGATTCTCATAACATGAAATTTTCCTCTTACCTACAATTCCATCAATCACCTACATTTTTATTCACATAACCTACCCTAGTGCACCCCTCACCCACTGAAACCAAAGTTATAGAGCTCACAAATCCCACGATTCACGATCCTGGTTTGATCCTCATGATTAAAGACTATTCTAAGACAAATCAAGAGCACCTATTTACACACAATTTCTAGATCAAGGACGGTGTCTTCTTCCTCATTCTAAACAATGGTAGTTAAAATAATATTGTTTCATAGGATCTCATTGCTTCCCTTTCCTATTACTGAATATTTATTATCACTTGGGTTGGGTTAAATATGATGACACATGGATGTTGGTCACTTGTTGATGCGTTGCTACTTTTTCCATTCAAAATTTCTAGGACATTGTTCATTATGATGTATCCCCTTCGGATTATTTTTATTGAATCCTTGGACGATCCTATCAACATGATCCTTATGTTGTATATGATCTCCATATTAATACATACACCCTCCATCTTGGGGATACAACCTATAAAATATATGGAGCTAACCCAACTCCATCACTTGGTTTGTTTGGTAAACGAATAGATAAGTAGGTATACGTTAGTAAATGTCTTTTCCCATTTGTTATACTACTTATCAAATGTAGTGAAATAAATGTATTAATAAATAATCATAAATATGCATAATAAATAAATAAATAAAGTGACACATTCAACCATAGGACATGATTCTTCAACCATTGTAGGTAGTGAATGCTATAAGTATACCGTCACATGATATTGTATCATTAATCTCTTATCTCTCATATTATATTTTATATTCTTATTCGTGTGGATTATTTTATATTATCCTATTTATTTTAAATATTTGTTATATGAACTAGAGTGGTTCATTCCATTTGGTATCAAAGCTATATTTTGATTCGGCCCCTGGCCACACTCTTACTAGACTTGGTCAAAGATTTCATTTTCATTGAAAACATATTTGTTGATTTTTGGCCACACCTAAATTTTCAAAGATTCTCTGATTTTTTAGTTCTTTGACCACCAAAGGCCCTTGGCGATTTACAGTTTAAAATTCTAGTGAAAAATCAATCATTCCACTACAACTTCAGAGAAAACCAAAAATAGGAATAAAGAATTACGAAATATTATAAAAAAAAGTTCATAGTGAAGGTAAAGGAATCATCCTATTTTGATTTATTTAAAGGAAAGAAGTTGGAAAAACAAAAGAAATAACTGAAGTGTATAAAACCAGAATTTACAAAAATTTTCCAGACCTCTGTTAATCAATTATGTTGTTGAAAACAAAAGAATAAATTTTTTCCCATACAACCACAATTAAAGTGATACATTGTGAAAACACGTGACATGAAAAATCAAGTAACATATTAGAATATGCATGTGGAATATCTTATCATGAAAATAATAAACAGAGGATTGCAGTTACAAATACTTATACCGACTACAATTTAAGATAATTGTAGAAATAAGAAATTCTATCTATAATCAACAAAGAGCGACCAGTTCTTATAAATTCAATTGGAGGACAAATCCATTGATGTTGCCTACAAAACCTTAACTAAAGATTGCTTGGACAAATCAAATACCTTAATATGAATAATTTTGACAAGCTAGAAAATAAGGAATAACTTTTATGTTTATGGGATCATAATCAATAATTTACATAAATTAAGAAAATAAGGATTGATAAGAAGTCATTACAAGAAAATCTAGTATTGTAATGTACCCAACCTCTAGCTAAGAAACATTATGAGCGAAATACTCACAAAAACTAAAATTTTCTACTAATGAATTTCCTGTAGCTTATCAATTATGAATTACATACATATTTAACTATTATATGATACCACTTAGTAAATTCATCTACAACATTAAGAAAACTATGAATGCAATTGTTCAAGCAACAACAAAATACCCAACATTCATCTAAACCATTTACATAGCAGAATAACATAAGAACAAAATATAAACACTTATATGTTAATAATTAACCAATTGGCTTTGTATGCAGGATGAACCTCCCAACCATAGGCATTGTTGTTCATTTTATCTCAACAATATGCCACCTCGAGCTAAGGCTATGAGTCCACAAGAATATTTGGCCTACTAGTTGTCCACTCTCCACACACAATCACTCCAAAGTCCAGGTTCTACTCCCACAACAGTTCCAATCTACCAACTCTCTCTTCCCCACAACCTACACTACCTAAGGAATGTACCCCCTTCACTACTCATAATTCCTCGAGTTGTACCATTCATTTATTAGGGCCTTTAGTGCACTCAGTTGGCTAGGAAACTCTCAGGTGAGTACTCTAGGAACTGTTAGCTTCTTCAAGAGTTATCACAATACTCTACACAAGGCTCTTGAATCATTTCCTAAATAGGAAAATTTACTATAGGCTTACATCCCATTTTGCAGGCACACATGCCTATTTTCCAGCATAACCACAACCCAATAATGACATCCTTCAAGAACAACATGGATGGTCCTCTTTCCAACACTTAGCTCCTTCGTTGTTGTGCAAAATATGCCAATAAAAACTTGTCCTTATTCTCCATATGAATTTCCCTTCTTCTCCCTTTCTTGCTTGACTCTTACTCTTCCCAAAGATGATTATACTTCATCCCATGCTCCCTCAATAAGTAAGGGATGTAACTCCTCACATCCACCCTCTTACATGAGTTTAATGACTGGATTTGGAAACACTCAACAACAAATACTAGAAGGTTATAAAAAATGATAAATAGTTTCAGGAATGTGGGTTGGATTAATACCCATAAAAAATTTCCCCTTAGAACTCTCTCTCTCTTATGGAATCATATCCACCATCATTTTTATCGCTCTCGTATCAAAACCAATGATTATTAATTTAATTAATTATTTCAATGTTCATAATACACAATTCCACCCTCGACCACATTAAATCAATATGGGATCTTCACCCCATCACATCACCTCACTAGCCTAATTCACATTTATTCAATTATATTATAATTTGCAGTGATTAAAATTGTGGGTGTTACATTTCCATCCCCCTTATTTTTGCATTGTCCTCATTGCAAAACACCCTACATGTGTACATTCATTTTACCAATCAGGCTCCCTAGTCATTAATCAACATACAAACTCTCCTACCCAAAATCACACATGCATTCTAGTCTAAAAAAGATTACATAGGAACTTTGGCCCAAAATCATAGATACATAGGCACCCTGGACTAAACCATAAACATACCCCACTGGCATTCTCATACAACTATCATGATTTCCACCAACTCTCTTCCACTTGACCTTCCCAACCCAAGGAATGTAACCCCTTTACTTCTCTCTGTCCATTGGGTTGTACCATTCTTTTATCAAGGATGACCCAAGGAATGTTCCCCCTTCACTGTCCTCACTATTTCATGCTTCACCATTCATTTACCAAGGTGTCTCGGGAAAAGGTATCTAGGAATTTCACTATTGGGAACTCAAGGGATTCACTGCTAGGAAAAAATACCATGAAATGAAAACAACACCAATCTTGTTTCTCTAGTGAAAATCACATAGGAGTTCACTCTTCAAGCCTAATAACCTGGTTCTTTTGCTAGACTAACAACTTGCTTCCTCTTTTTATACTCACCTTCTAGGCTCAAACATCCCTTTCAATTTTATATAGTTCCTTAGGTGATCCATCATTTTCTAAGGCGCTCTTATGCAGACGAATGTCATCTTGCTGCTAGACTTCCATTAGAAATCTATAATCTGTGGAAATCATCCCATGTACATCATATGCATATAGTCAATATGAGACATCATCATGCAATTTTCAATTATCAATTTCCAAATCTGTTTTATACAAGGAAACATAATTTCCCAATCATGAGTTTTATACTCATTATGTTTGGCTCTTGCAGCTACAGATATTAGTATTCCTTATAGGATTATATCCTTTCCATATTCAAGACCATTCTTCCTGATTTTTTCTGCATTTCCATGAAACTAACATCCTTTCCATATCCAAGACCATTCTCCTTGCAATTTTCTCCATTTCCATGAAACAAGACAAATTGTTAACATATCATAACAATTTTCAATTATTGATTTCTCAACTCTGTTTATATAGGGTTTTTTTTCCCATGCATGCGATTTTTACTCATTATGTTTGGCTCTTGCAGTTGTAGGTATCAATATTCCTTATGGTCTTACATAATTTTCATATCCAATACCACTCTACATGTAATTTCCTCAACTTTCTCGCAACCAAACAAGTTGTTAGTATCTCATGCACAATATCACTTTATTGCAACATTTGAATTTTGTCCATGAAGTAATTTTAGAATGATATTACTCTACAATTCAATCACTTGCAACTATTTTTTATATTAAATGGAAAAGAAAACATCATTCCTTGCATGTGCATTATCTAGCATACAAGGATTTTCATAATGCAATCAAATTAAATTACCAATAAATAAAACCAATGTGCTAATACCCATGGCCACATCTACACAATGCATTCTTGCATTGACTCCATAATACTATATATCCATGTCATGTATTCCACCATGGTGGGTTGGAAGGTCTATCTAACACCTCAATTATTCATCCAAATCTTCCCCAATCACCTTCCCAAAAATTTGTATACCTTCCTCTTCGACCCATACACAACACTAGGAATGTAATTCCCTTAGTACTATCTCGTGTCGGCAGAGAGGTTGCAGTCCAAACATTAGTTATACAAGGGAATACCATTAAGCACTTGTATAGAACTATAACCCTTTGTATGGCACTATAACCCTTTCATTTCCGACCACATCATGGCCTCATACATGGACATCCCTAATGAAATTCATTTTTACTATAGGAGTATGTCTCTTGACTTGACTTGGTTATGACCTCATAACCACTATAACATAATATGCAAATAAATTTCTCATAGATGCATTCAAGTAGTAAATAATACTTGCATACTCAAGGCCTTATACCTTTACATCAATTAAAATATTGAGAACTTAACTGAGGGAATTCTTATCTCAATTCCCTTAAACATTTTTGAATCATAAGCAACCCAAATTCATACCCACATGGCTATTATCCATTAGTTCATGCTACCTAATCAATTGACATTTTGGTGGAAGCTAACATGCTTCTTTTATCAACTTCTTGATTAGTATTCCCACCATCTTCATTTTTTCTTCATATGGATGGATTTTATATACCACAATTGTATCATCAACATTGTTTTTATCCATGCTATAAAACAATTTCCTAGATACACAATCCATTATTAGTCTTATTCAAATATCATAGCATCGTTGATTCATGTATATATATCAACATACTATTCTTAGTATACACTCATGCCATATACATGTCTAGGCATTTCCATATGCACAAAATTATCATTAATATGCACTAATAAATTAATCTCATCATGCCTATTCCATGTACATGCATTCTATCTTTTTTTTTTTTTTTNCTGGAGGAATCAACAACTAGTTGGGCACGTGCTCGCGTTACACGTGGCCGTGTTATCCAATATCTACCACTATAACCTCCAGGTGTGCCCACGATGCCCCTTACGCGGCACACAAGGTAAGTCAGGGGGAGTTGAACTCGAAACCTCATGGAACTTCATTTTCACGGCACTTGCCAATTGAGCTGCCCCCCCGGGGGCTACATGCATTCTATCTTTATTGTATGAATCATGAATGAATTCTATCATGCACTCCAATGAATATTTATTTTAGCTTTATTTTTATTTTTTGTTGTTGTTGTAGATGGATGTCCTTGAATACCTAGAGAACCTCGTGCCCTATGCACTTCCATTCTTCTCAAATATGCACCACTGTCCCCTATTCTGAACATTCTATTGAAGACCCACTTGGACATTTTTCATCTCCAACCACTAGATCCACTAGTGGTTCCCTCTCACAACTACATTTATGTAGAGAATATTGTTCCAACATTTTGGATAAAAATTCTTAATTCAAATAGTGCTATAATATACACTCAAGTCAAATATTAACATTGAACTTTAATTAATCACTCCCCATTTCCTTGACCAAACCGATCTTGAAATACCATTATGATTGATTCACATTTAAATATTCTGAAATATTTATTTTATGTAATATTTCTAATATATTTTTCGATCCATGGCTTTGCTCAATTTTTAAATTCCTTTCTTCACTTCATGGAGTTATTCACTGTGAAGTATTGCTTGACCACTCAAGTCCACTCTTCTCCAAATGGAATTTTTCACTCCTCCATTTTCATCTGTACCTTTCTTCCACTTTGCACTCTAATAATAGATACAACTTTCTTTCTCTGAATACTTTAGAAAAAAATTGCTAGATCATATCTAATGATTCCTTCTTCCTGCATTCTTATACTTGTACATATGGATGACTCAACCAATCCATGGGTCATAATTTATCTCATGACATTCTTTTTCCTTCTATCGCAACAAGCTTTGTAGTCTTCACTACATTTCTACCTTCAAGGATATGAAGTCTTTCCTTTCCTTGTTGTTCCCATTAGTGACATTATTCCTTGATAGGATTCATGTCTCATGTGATAATATCTATTGATTTCCATTTTTTAATCCATTCAAACTCTATATCACTTTAATACTAATATTCTTCTACTCTTCCCATGCCCTATAGCCATGCACTTCCCTTTGCAACTCTTTGATTCTTCAACCAACTGTACAAGCTTAAATTGCTTCCCTTCCCAATGGACCCTCGGATTAATCTAAGAATGACCTCCGCAACCTCATTTGTGGAATCTTATTCTCTTTCTACAAATCCCTTCACACATCACTCTCTATTAGAGTGCTCCTCTGCTTTTTAACAATGCCTTATTAACAAGATCAACCTTTCTTTTTGCTAAACTATTTCACTTCCAATGTGCCTCTATACTTATGCATAAGAATTATTAGGATTTTCAATACTTTTCGTTAGCCAACAATCACCTCTGGAATTAACCTCTATTGTCTGGGAAAGTTTCTCGAAATTTTGACATTATTTGGAAAAATCGTCACATTGAGTAGATACATGGTTTATGGAATCCAATTCCACTTTTCCTCAAAATTTACGGAGGAGCCTAATACTTCCTTGGAGAAATTAGAACTTATGTCATGTTTTCCCCTTGAATACCTTCCCAATGACCATACTCATGCTTCAATCTGATTTAAAAGCCAAAAGTTATGGCTTCACGAAATTCCCATTCTACTCAATGGTGTCCCTCAAGTCCACCTGTTATCGGACTAATCAGTAGGTGCGAACACTAACAGATCTCCCTAGATCCACCTGGATCTAGAACAAAATAGGATAGGACATGACTCTTTCCCTAAGTTTTGACCATTGAATTAGCTAGTAGGGAGGAACCAGTAACATCCCTTTGTATCGCTTCCTAGGGTCTCTGTTGCCCCACTTCTCTCTGGTGCTCTCGTGAGGTCAAGACCAAGACAACACAAACCAACCAAAGTGAATATAGAAAAATATATTCAACTGTAAACTTATGTGTATGATCAAGGAATTATACAATAAAATGAGAAAGACTTTATGGGAAAAGGACATGTCGCTGTATCATATTAATCGAAAGTAGAAGATACAACCTGATCGACTTGATGTCACAAACTTCCTTTCGGTGTCTCTTGGCTCCAACACACACACTTGCTCAATCCCTGTATGAAGAAGATCGAATCCTCTTGATAGACTTGCTAGAGTCTCCAAGCCCCTATTCAAGCTAGGTCCTTCACACAATTCTTTCACCAATTCTTCAATGAATCTTGCTTAACCTTTTCCATGAGAATTCCATCAATATATAGGAGAGAATGAGATGGTTACCTGGATAAGAATGATCCCACAATATTAGGGAAACTAGTAAAAGGATAACTATTTGAATGCCAACCCATTCTTCTAGAAGATTCCCTTCTAGAACCATCGAGACTTCATCTTTTTCCAATCTTTAGAACAAGTTCGCACCCTAGCTATGTAGCACAGTGCAAGAAGTTCGCACCCTAGCTTAAGGCAGCCTGCGACAATGGGTCATTCTCGCACCCTGGTATATTAGCAACCAGCAAACTCTCTTCAAAAGTAAGTTTTCTGGGAAGAGATGAATGTCACTTTTCTTAGGAGAAAGTTCTTATGAGGAGCCCGAGTACACCATCATGATGAACAAAATCATGGGTAACAGAATTCCGCCCAAAGTATGAGGCCGGAATCAGTGATAGCCGAAAGACTTTGTAAGCTGCATGTGTGTGTTGGAAACTAGGAGCACACCTAATCGAAAACCTGCGAACAACCAAGCATCTGCAAAATATCATATATATTAATTCTGAGGTAGGCATTCCCATACTCAGATCACAGACGGATGACATTCTAGACATAGGTCATGGCCACCAATCATACACTATGGATCCATGCCGTCAAAATATAACATAGCCACCAGGAATACACTGTGGATCTATGCGAGAAAATTCAAATTGAGACGACATAGCCACGAGACATACAAAGTGGATCTATGTGTCTCATATTATAAATATTCCATCGCAACCTGGACCAAGAGATGATATCCAGGGTCTTCAATCCTGTCACCCAAAAGTACGAATCTAACCATGTGATTACATGTGTTGAAGTCGAACATGGTAGAAACCACTTGATTACCAGTCATTGATGAAACCGTTAACAAGTGCGAGGGAAATCACCATTAATGTCAATGACTCCCAAGGTACTCTAGTACAATCCTTCGAATGTGAATGAATGAGTTGAGGTCGAACATCCGACAGAATCTTTCGATCAGAGGTCAATGATGTAAACCTACTGTCGAAAGCGAGGAAGCCTGCCATTGAGGCATGCAGGTTCCAAGGTACCAAAAAATTTCTAAGTCTTGATTCTGGATAATGAGTTGAAGTTGACGGAACAAAACTCGTCACAGGAGGGCCTTGATGTATCCCCCATCAATGACATGAAATGAGTAACAGATTTTGAAGGTGAAACAGAGTATGATGTAAGTTGGACTAGACACAGGGAAGGCCGACACAGAGAGAATGGAAAACTGCATATGGCCGACTCACTAGAGGTTTCAGATGAACTTCTCTTGAACATATGAACGACACGATCAATGATTTGGCAGCATTGACTCAAAGACGACACAGGGTATGACCTTGTAGCAAATCGAATGAGAGACAAATGGATTTCCCAAACCGGCTTCAAATACAATGAATAGGGGGTGTCATGTTCAAGAGCGACACTTACGACCAATCAATATGAAGATGAGAACATATACCTTTCCCAAATTTTCCCCCACCATTTCTGGCTAGTACCTCTTTATTTTTACGCAAGATTGAGGAGGATAACATATGCTTGTTGATATAAGCTTATCCTTCGGACAAGTCCTTCAGAGTATGTTTAATGAACCCTAGGAAGGAGTGGTTTGGTCCCATGATGGGTCTGTCGATGTTTGTTTAATGAGTCCAAAGATAGAAAACTTGAAGGTTTTCATGATTATAGAGTCTGGAAAAACACTTAAAAGAGAACTCTCTCAGTTCCTTTTTCGTAAAATAGTCTGATGAGACCGAAAAAGAGATAAATTATCACCCACCAGACACTTTCTTCAAATACTTTATCGAGCGTGAAAATAGCAAGGTTGCTCGGCTATCTTTTCATATTTAGAGAGTCTGAAAAGAGCTTAAAGAGGACTCCAGGGGGGGTTGCTTTTTCGTATAACCTTGTTGAGCCCAAAAAAGTGATAAAAGTATGCTCGATCGCATTCTCATGTATTTTCGAGCGTGAGAACGGACAAAGACCCAGCTCGAGGTTTTATACAAAAACCATAAAAAACAAACAAAACATGCGATGAAGAAGAAAAAATATGTCTGCATCCCTGTACATGAACATTGAAGTCGTTACGCCTGCAAAAGTTACACTCAAAAGGGCATTAGGGATTAGGTTTTAATAAATAAATAATTATAAAAATTCAATAACATGGTAAAGGTTAATATAAAGAAGTAAAAACTCTCTTTACCATATCATTTTCACTTTACCACTATTTGAGCCCAAAAACCCATCTTTTACCCTTGAAATTCGGCGTTAGATTGCGGGAGTTATGAACATCCATTCGACGAACCGTCAATGGTAGTGAGGTAGGCACTTTGTCCTCTACTTTTTCATGGTTTAATTTTTCATTTTCATTGGCAAAAACTATCATTTTGAGTTTGTTTTGGGGTTTATTATGGCACTCAACCATTCTCGCAGGTGAGATACACGGGACCTGCGAGAATGGGTCATTCTCGCACGTGAGCCCACAATAGCGTGCGAGAACCTCACACTGTGCCTAAAGGGCACCTGGGAGAACCACAAAGTATAAAAGTTTTTTAAAAAATTGCTCAATGAAAAGACACCAAATGTTGAATAGAGTTATTAATCTTCTTTTTGTGCTTCTTATGCAGGTAGTTGGCCATCACAATGGTTCTGGAATGGCACGAAAGGGAGCACGAAGAAGATAATGCCATTTCCAGAAATCATCCACCCACTATTGTCGCTTTGCGAAACTGTGGTCTTCTAAAGTACTTTCGTATCCCGGGCACGAGGGCCCAAATCAAGTTATTGGAGTACCTTGTGCATATGTGGGATCCCGATCAGCAAGTATTTCATGTAGGGGTCCACACATTGTCCTTGTACATTGAGGACATTTACTTCTTGACAGGACTGTCACAGCTTGGGTACCACGTGATCCTGACTGGTAGCGAGGTGGTGGGCTGCCCATGAGTGAGTACTACTGCTTACACTGTGTTCCCGAGGAAGAGAGGAAGAAAGGGAAAGTATCTATTTGGGGAGTGTGGGATTTGACCCTCTGCACTATTTTGTTCACCATTACACATATGGCTGGGAGCTCCACTCCTCACATGGCGCTCCAGAGTTACTTTCAGTATGCCATATAGTGTACTGAACCTCAGGTTTTTAACTGGGCAAATGCTATGCTTCGTAGCATGAAAAAGTAGTTGACCAAATGTAGGCGAGGCGACATGAAGCAATTCGGGTACGGATCTTTGTTGGTGTCCTTCTTTCTTGAGAGGGTTCAGTTACTGAGGCTGTAGGTTGAGTGGAATTTGCCGGCTCCCACAGATCCAAGAATGATGATATGGTGTTAGCTCATGGCCCGACATGTAGCGGGACCAATTATCAAGTATGATGATACTTTCTTCGATTGGTTGTGACAACAAATGCTGATGGTCGACGATTATGTTTATGCCAGGTTGGATTTTCGAGGAGATCCGGACTTGGTCCTACCCGAGGGTGCTCAGTGGGGGGAACTTGGTAAGAAGTACACATTTTTGTCTTTTTTAAATGTTTTTGTGAATTTTATCATATGCAAATGTTTTTTATATGTTCATCCAAAGACTAAATACAAAATTCATTTTTGATGACACAGATGTGGGACCTTACTGACCTCTTGGTACTTCTCCTATTCAATGGCGAGGAGAGGTAGCGCCAGTGCCACAATGGGACGCCGAGGATTATCAAGCAGTGGAACAAAACCTAGAGGATTTGATAGCAGATATTCCAGACATGCCTCTTGGAGAGGTTCCACGACGTTATCAGCGTCATACAGTAGGAGTGTCAGAGTCCATTGGTCGACTGCTCCGTAGGGTTTCTCGGGCAGTCGTGTGTTACCATGAACGTCATCCATGACATCACTTTGTAGAAGCTATGAGCTTCAGATTTTGACATTTTGGTCCTTGAACATAACTTTTTTTGTAAAAAAGTCTTTTGATCGTTATATATACAGACAACTTCTACCGATTTATCTTGTGTTGTGTGAAAATTGATGTGATTGATTTATAAATGATCCAAATGTCTGTCTAATACATAGTTAGCCAATGCATCAATTAATGTATTTAGACATCTAGGAATATGTTGATATTCAATATAATCAAAATAACGTTCCAAGAGACGAATTCGCAAATACACCCGTAACAAAGTAGGACTTCGAATAGTATAGACATTACTTAACTGTAGTACTACAAGCTGCGAATCGAGTCGCACAACCAAATGACAGATTTCGAGTGAGATAGCATCAATCAACAATTCGATAACGACGCTATACTCTGCAATATTGTTGGTCGCACGACCGAGACACACACCTCGTAAGGAGACAAGTTCATTTGTAGGGGCGTAAATTGCCCATGCAGTGGAAGCAAGGTTCTGAGTACTCCGACTAGTGCCATCAACAAAGCCAATATAGGGTAGCAAAGACTCGGACATCTGGAAATCAAACACAACGTCACATAAGCACAGAGACTAGATAACGAAAAAAAACAAGCTATAGTAACACACAAGAAGTATGATACAATAAAAATACAAGTACTCGTGCACAGGTGATTTTATGCATAGTACTTCTTCAAGTACAACCCATTCCTGGGTTCACTCAAAGGGATACCATCGTAATCTACTAACTCATAAGCCCCTTTTTCCAACACTTGTCTAACGATATAAGGACCTCGCCACATGGCTTTGAATTTTCCAGCTCCTAGCATATCTTGATCTTGTTTATAGAGGAGAACAAGATCTCCTTCGAAGAAAACGTGAGGCTTAACATGTTTGTCGTATTGGGCCTTGACACATTTTTTCTGAGCTTCTATGACTAGGGTAGCATTGCGTCGAGTTTCATCTAATCGCATAAGATACAATAGATGTTCTTCCTCAGCAGAAGTGTTTGGTAGGAGTTCAATAGCTAGTTTTAAAGAAGGTATCTTGCATTCAATCAGGAGAATGGATTCCAAACCATAGACTAACCGGAAAGGTGTAAACCCAGTAGCAGACTTGACGGATGTCTGGTAAGCCCACAATGCTGAAAACAACATTGTGTGCCAACTTGTTTTGTGAATCCCTATCATTCGTCGGAGCATAGTTATGAGAACTTTGTTAATTGCTTTGACTTGGCCGTTGGCTTGTGGGTAATAGGGCATTGAGTTTTCATGGCGAAGACCCAATTTTTCAGTCTGTTCGAACATCATGAGGTTTCTAAAGTGGCTACTGTGATCAGTGACGATAGCCTAGGGAACACCAAAACGAGCTATGATGTGATTAAAAATGAATAATGCTGCGGTCTTTCCAGTGTTGTCAAATGTCAGCATCGCCTCAACCCATTTCGTAAAGTAATCTACGGCTACAATGATGTATCCATGCCCCCTGGCCGAGTGGGGGTGACATGTCATGAAATCGATGCCCCATTTCGCAAAGGGACCAATGGAGACCACAGGGTGAAGAGGATTGGGATGTGACCGTATCTTGTTATTATAGGTCTGGCAAGCATGGCATTTTTGAATGACGATTATGCAGTCGTTAAATAAAGATGGCCAAAAATACCCTGCTCGTAAAATTTTCTGGGCAGTAGCACACCCAGACATGTGACCACCATAGGCTCCAGAATGGCAGTCATTCAGAGCTCTGTCAGCCTTGTCGAATGTGAGGCAGCGTCGAAAAACGAAGTTAATCCCCCGACGATAAAGAGTATCCCCGAGGATAATATATTGACGAGCTTGGTATCGTATTCGACGTCGGTCAGTACTGGACAAAGTGGGTCGGAAAGTCTCGGTTTGGAGATATATAATGATATCACCATACCAAATATCATCAGTGATGATGAGGAAAAGGGATTCATCAGGTAATGAATTTGCTGCTACATTTTCCATTTCAGAATAGGGAAAGTCGCATATCAACTCAACAAACACTAAGGACTTCTTGGACTTGGCATGTTCGAATTCCAAGTCAAAATCATGGAGTATCACAATCCATTTGGAGTATTTTCCACCTAGCAATTGACGTGTGAGAATGTGTTGCACAGGGTTGCAGTTAGAAATCACTGTAGTCTTGCGTGAGAGGATATAGTGCCGAAAGCGTTGGACGGCTTGGACGGTAGCCAAGGCCAGTTTTTTGACATGTAAATACTTGATTTTAGTAGGCGTTAGGCTTCGACTCAAGTAGTAGATAACATGTTCATCGTTAGCATCATCCTCTTGGACGAGAACCATACCAAAAGTGTAATCCGAGGCAACAAGGTAAAGGAAATAATCGCGACTATAATCGGGGGGAAAGAGAAGCAGAGCATGCGTTAGGGACAATTTCAAAGCTTCGAAAGCATTGTTGGCGATGGTATCCCATACGAAATTAGACCCCTTTTTTAGTAACTGCGTAAATCCATGAGTTATCTCGGTGTAATTTGGAATAAAATGACGAAGAAAGTTTGCTTTCCCTTGCAAACTTTGCAACTGGCGAAGTGTAGAAGGAGGAGGGAGATTAAGGATTGCCTCAACCTTTAAAGGATCCACCCAGATTCCTTGATGCAAAATGATAAAGCCTAGAAGGCGGTCGGATTCCACGCAGAAAACACACTTATGAGGATTCAAACGTATATGGTAGAACCGACAGCAGACGAAATGGCTCGGAGGTGGGTTGGATGATCGACTCGGCTCATTGAGTGAGCGGGTAAATCGTCCAGATATGGTTGAATGATGTGCTTGATATCATGGAAATAATAACACATAGCGCGTTGAAAAGTGGCGCCAACGTTCTTGAGACCGAAAGGGAGTTTTCGATAGGCAAAAGTACCCCAAGGACAAATAAAAGCAGTCTTATGTTGATCCTCGGGAACAATGTTGATTTGATTATACCTGGAGAAACCATCCATCAGAGAGAAGATTTCTATTCTGGCGCAATCGTCGACAATCTGATCGACGAAGGGGGTAGGAAAGTTGTCTTTGGGACAAGCTTTGTTGATATCCCTATAATCTACGCATACACGAATTGTGCCTTGTTTCTTATTGATCAGGACAAGATTGGAAACCCAGTCAGTGAGAGCCACCGGGTAAATAAAGCCAGCTTTAAGAAGTTTCTCAACTTCAAGCTTGATAGAAGCCGCTTTACGTGGGTGAACTGGATGAAGGCATTGTCGGACGTGTTTAGCGTTGGGGTATGTATTGATCTCATGTATTACAATGTTAGGGCCGATACCCGACATTTCTTTGTAGCTCTAGGCGAAGATGTCACAAAACTCTTTGAAAAGGGACGTATAGGTGACGATCTCGTCAGGGGAACATGAAGCTCCGATATGGACATTTTTGACGATTCCAGGTTTGACAGATATGTCGAGGGGAGTAGTGGGCGAGATATTGCTTAAGTTCCCTTCGGAAAACACATTGTGTGTGGACCCGGGAACGGTTGAGATGACGACAATGGTCGACGGTGTCGATATCCGTTGGTAGTTCTCAATGGTATGTTGCTCCAGAAAGAGGATGGAATGATGATGCCCATCATCCCAAGGGGTGTCCTCCATGACAGACATGATCATCTCGTCAGTGGGAAAAATGTCACGGAAAGGATCTGGAGATAACTCACCAAGAGAGGGGGTAGAAGGGGTTGTCGATTGAATGGCCTGATAGGCGGATTCAACCGGACTTAACGGCATTTCGTCGCCGTAACGAAGATGATCTCTAGGGTCAGGTACTATCCAGGGGTCGTGAGATGCAGGAAGTTCATGAATCGAGGTGGAGATCATGTTGATTGAAGAAACAGACGAGTGTGGAACATTGGGCAGTGGAATGGGGAAAGTACCCATTAACGAAGAGTCTTTGATAAGGCCTACATCGACGTTCTCATAACACGGTGGGGTTTTAGCGATGAATGGTACATTTCCAGTACGGGTGTCAGAGTTAAGGAAGGATAATTGGTCGACAGTGACGACCTTCCCTTGAGGTGGGAAATGAACCACTCAAAAAAGGGTCGACACAACTGCGCGCATGGAATTGATCCAACTGCGGCCAAGCAAAAGATTGTAATCAAGGGGAGCATCGAAGGATTCCACTTCAACTTGGACCGTTTTTCCTTCTAATGTGATGGGAAAAGAAGGAAGGACACTGTAGGGCTTAAAACCGGAGCCATTGAAGGCTTTGAGAGTGTTCTGGGATTCATTCAAAGAGGGAGAGCCAATGGCTTTCCAGCAAGTAAGAGACATGACACACATCAAGGCACCCTCGTCGATAATGGTTCGGCAAATGCTTTTGTCAAAGACAATCACTTGGATCTGGAACGCGAGTTGAGGAGGTAACCTTGGAATGTGATCTTCCAAGTCAAAAATTATTAAATTCGTATCCATTGGGTCGATTCCACCGATAGATTTCAATAGTTCCTTCCGTTGTGTGGGACAACTTTGTAAGGACTTTGAGGGCTGACATCGCAGAAGGTGCTTGGGCCAGATCTTCAACAATGTTGTAGTTCTGGGCAGCACGAGCATGAGGATTGAAATCCGATTTTCGAATGACGCCCTTTGGGGGCGGTCGAAGAACTGTGTCGAGGCTCGGTTGTTCGAGATGAATAGGACCATTGGTAGGTGGAGTCGCGGGAGAGGGTTGTACCGAGGAAGGAGGTAGGTCATCAACCTTCTCTTTAGAGGGAGAATAATCTTTGGCTCGAGTGGTGAGGGCAATTTCATTTTTCTTTGAATCGCCAGTACACATCAATACATAAGATGTAGTAGAAGATGAGGGTTGGTCATGAATGACCAACTGAGCCTGTTGTTGAGACGGGAAGGGTTGAGACAAAACGACCAGAGCAGGTGGTTTTGGAGCTCCTTGAAGGAACTTAGTGACCTCGACGCGTCGTGGAAAATCCTTCATGTAGTGATCATCACGACAGATAAGACAAGGGTATCAAGGTTTGCACTTATCCCGATCATCAACAGGTGTAGTTTTGGTTCGCTCTGCTTGAGAAGTATTTTTTTCCTCCTTATTCTTACCCCTTCCCTTTCTGGATTTATTTTTACCGGCTGGGGTAGATTGAACTGCATTTACTTCAGAAGTCTTGCCGGTGGGAGGGGCAGGAGATAGAGAATTTTGAACATTAGAAGAAGCAGGTTAGGGGTTTGCGCTTGAGGTAGAATGTGGTTGGTCCTGGAAAGTGCCAATCACACCGGCGGCTGCATGTGAAGCAATTGGAGTACTTGAAGTGGTGGAAGTGGAAGGACGAGGTAAGTCAGGTAGTAAATCATAAAGGGTACCCGTTTGCAAGTAAACGAGGTCAAGGTATTGAGCATGACTTATGGCCTGCTCTTCCGTGACTACTCCACCCATGGCGATGTCACGATCGATGTCGTTCACAAATGATTTGGTGAACCACTCTGCCAGCAACTGATCGAGGAGCTTGAGTTTAATGAGACGTCGTCTCCGTTGCCACTCATGAATGTGATCGGATATATGAGTGGCTTTGTTTTGTTTGAAAGAACTCAAAATCTCGGTCCCCGTTTCATAACGAATTGGTAACTGGTAGTGTGTAAGGAAAGACATAGCTAGGGTGTTGGAGTCAGTGAAGAAACCTCGTGGCAATTCTATATACCACTTCGCAACAGAACCTGTGAGGGTTCGTTGAAAAAGACGTAAACGAATAGAGTCATCCATCAATGAGTTGGATGAACACCAGAGGTGAAAAGTCATGACGTGATTGTTCGGGTACTCTCCCGCTTTTCCATCGAATTTAGGGATGTCCGATGGTAGCTTGGCTCGTATAGCAGGCCGTTGGAGAGAGTGACGAATTGGATCATTTAAAATCCTTGACAAATCTGGAAGATCCAAAGTGGCCAGAAAGGGTAACTGTCGATTCACCTATGGGTAATGGTGGCTTTGGGGAGGAAGCCCCATCGACAAACCAGTAGGACCATAAGCAGTCTGCATATAATGTGAATACCTAGGCAGATTCAGTGGTGGTTGGAGAGGATAAGAGCTCATGGGATTGTATCCTGGAATAGGAACGTGAGTTTGAGTAGTCGAGCCCCAAATGGGATTGAACGTACTTGGATATGGTTGGCCTATACTAGGGGGTATCACAGATGCAGTCGGAAACTGTTGCCCCCCAGTCGATTGAGGAGGATGTTGTATCAGATGATTCCAATACTGAGCCAAGGATGGAGGTATGTTTTGTCCATAAGGTGGTGTCGGTCCTCCTATTGAAGGTGGTGTTCCAATTGGGGGTTGTGTTCCAATTGGGATTTGCATTCTAATAGGAATTTTCCCGCTGAGAGGGGTTTGAGTCATGCCACCTTGGTGAAATTGTCCACCGATGGGAATCTGGTAATTTGGTGTGAATGACGGAATAGTGCCACTAGGATTAAGACTGCCAGTAGAAGATGAGGAAGGTCCTCCAAAAGGAAATTGAGGGAGTGTCAGAATAAAATCGGGAAGAGAGTGCCCAGAAGAAGAAGGACCACAAGGAGAGCCGGATGGGGTTTGCATAGGACTGGGAATGGAATCATTCAACGCACGGTATCCAGGTGGTAATGTTGGGGTGACATTGGGTGTTTGTGGTGTGTTGATGGGAGAGAGACTAACATCGGTAAACCCGGTGTGAACACTCGTAGTATCTGTATGATGGGCCATTTCTATAGGGATGGTCAAGATGTGGTCAGATCATGGGGCGTCTATACCAAGAAAGTGATAGGCGGTAGTAAACGGTACTGTCTCTGGACTAGAGATTTCAGAAATCATAGGTGAGATGATTTCGGAAATCATAGGTGAGCCTGGACCAAAAAGGTCTCGTCGAAAAACACCCATAGACAAAAAAGGATCTTGGCCTTCTATGCCTGGAAAGGGTCCAACCGGTGATCCAGAAGATGTAACAACTAAGTCTCTAGAAGAATTCAGTCGCATAAACGGTCGCTTAGAATCAGGGTGAAGTCAAAAGTCCTCTCGAGTATTGGTAATTCGGAAATGTTCTAGAGAGTCAGTGTGTTCCACTTGTGGCGTGGTAACGGCTTGGACTTCACTCTCCTGAGGAGAGCCCTCAGGTGAACTTGTAGGAAAGGGTTGATAACCTTCCAGATGCTTTGGAGATAAACCCTGCATTCTACGTGAATGATGTGGAGGAGCTATTGTAAATGAGTGACAAACTCACGAAGAAAATTGTATGGTCAACTTTGGTAAACAAACAACACGCGCTAGTAAACAAAATCTAGGAAACAACACCAAGCAAACAAGACCTTCTAATTCCGAAGTCACTAGTTGGTGATGAAATCCAACGTCGCAACAATGAGACGAGAAGGGGCTGGGCTAGGGTGGAAAAGTTACGCTGACG
>ML779240.1:902666-930121 GCA_009831015.1 Picea engelmannii | reverse complement strand
CTAGGGTGGAAAAGTTACGCTGACGACCTGCTTAACGGACTTACACCCTGGTGCAAGCTCCCACACATAATCGTGGGTATACCCTCCAAGGAGCCCGAGTGAGTTTGGCCAACGTTGATTCCAGGTACCGTGAAGACTTTCCCCTTCACAGTCACCTTGTGTAAGACCCTAGAAAGATAGGCCTCTAAGGTTACCACTGACAACAATAAAACCTGGGGGGATAGTCGACAGTCCGATCCACACGCAAGGGCAGGGTATCTAGCCCGAAATCAACTCAAAAGGCTTCCACTCATCATTGTGGGTATACCTCCGAGTGACCCCCGTAATATGTGCAATCTCTACACCGATATCAACAAAGTGGGGTGAGTAACTTTGTCAATATCAATGTGACCTCGTGTTTGACCCTTGTGTGAGAAGGGCTTCCCAGGACAAGATGTTGTAAATGGAATTTGACACTCCTTAACACAAGATGCTATTGTGTGTTTTGTTCTTTGGAGAGTGTATCTCTCTACCTATTCCAAGGCGCTAGCCTAGCTAAATGTTGGTTTAATAGAGCCCTAGAAAAGAGTTACTAGTTATATTTTACGATTACACAATGTTATTAGGGGCTGTTGTTACTCAAAGGAAGCGGAGATGAAACTGATGTTGTATGAGACTCTGACCCAATGATGCATGGATAAGAATGAAATATAACAATTTTCATTCAATGAATCCTATGTACGGGAGGGAAAGAGAATTTTTCCGGATGAAACTTGAACTACAAGACACAATTTCCTTTAAAATGCAATTGCAACAAATCACGCAAAAAATAACAATTCGCTATTGTTTCTTTTTCAATAATTTCAACAATTGATTTTCAATGCTTTCGAAGATGAAAATGATTTTGAAAGAAAAATGTTTGTTCACTTTTCAAAAAGGACCTACACCATGATGGTGAGAGTGTAGAAAATCCAAAACTAATGAACAAGCAATAGATAAAAACCCAAACCAATCTTTCAATGGAAACAAAAATAACAAGCAAACCAAACTAGTCTTTTCAATTGCATGAGAAAAGTGGTCTTTCAAATAATGAGCAAATGATAAAGACAAAGAAGCTCAAATTTCAATCGATCACCGGTTCTTAACCAAGCAAGGACACTCAGATTCCAAAATCGGTGAGTATATCTTTGTAGAGAAAAGTCAAGAAACGAAAGTCAAGAAAAATGGACAGGAAGAGTCTTGATTTCCTAAGACTGTTCATGCACAAAAACGAAGACAAGAAAAACATCAACCAATGGTCCAAGAAACTCTTTTTAGGCACTTATACTGATCTGGGCAGTTGATCATGAAAAAGTCTTAAAGCCAAAATTTTGAAAAAAAGGGTTCATAGGCTGAGAGTATTACACAGTGCGAGAATGAGTCATTCTCGTAGGCCATCTTTGATCAGAGTGCGAGAACCTCGCACTAAACCTAAAAGAAGGCTATAAACTCAATAGATTCTCATAGGCCACTGTGGAGTGCAGTGCGAGAATGTCTGAAACTAATCTATTTTTTGGAAAAAGACACAAAATTTGAAGAGGTCGCTCGACCCAGAGGGTCTTTCAGGGTATCCTGAAGACTCAGAGATTGATATGAATGGAGAAAGGTAATGCAAGAGAATATGGCCTAGGAAAAATACCAAAAACCACAAAGAAAACGGGTTATATCCCCAGTGGAGTCGCCAATTTTGTTATCAGACTAATCAATAGGTGCGGACACTAACAGATCTCCCTAGATCCACCTGGATCTAGAACAAAGCAGGACATGACATGACTCTTTCCCTAAGTTTTGACCATTGAATTAGCTAGTAGGGAGGAACAAGTAACATACCTTTGTATTGCTTCCTAGGGTCTCTGTTGCTCCTACTTCGCTCCGGTGCTCTCGTGAGGTCAAGACCAAGACAAAACAAACCAACTAAAGTGAAGATATCAAAATATATTCAACTGTCAACTTATGTGTATGATCAAGGAATTACACAATAAAGTGAGAAAGACTTTATGGGAAAAGGACATGTCATTGTATCATATTAATTGAAAGTAGAAGATACAACCTGATCGCCTTGATGTCGCAAACTTCCTTTTGGTGGCTCTTGGCTCCAACACACACACTTGATCAATCCTTGTATGAAGAAGATCAAATCCTCTTGATAGACTTGCTAGAGTCTCCAAGCACCTATTCAAGCTAGGTCCTTCACACAATTCTTTCACCAATTCTTCAATGAATCTTGCTTAACCTTTTCCATGAGAATTCCATCAATATATAGGAGAGAATGAGATGGTTACTTAGATAAGAATGATCCCACAATATCAGGGAAACCAGTAAAAGGATAAGCATTCGAATGCCAACCCATTCTTCTAGAAGATTCCCTTCTAGAACCATCGAGACTTCATCTTTTTCCAAGCTTTAGAACAAGTTCGCACCCTAGCTATGTAGCACAGTGTGAGAAGTTCGCACCCTAGCTTAAGGCAGCCTGCGAGAATGGGTCATTCTCGCACCCTGGTATATTAGCAACCTGCGAACTCTCTTCAAAAGTAAGTTTTCTGGGAAGAGATGAATGTCACTTTTCTTAGGAGAAAGTTCTTATGAGGAGCCTGAGTACACCATCATCAATACACCATCATGATGACCAAAATCATGGGTAACACCACCAGTCACCTTCTTTCTTATTCCTTAGTGAATCCTTCAGCTGAAAACTAAATTTTGAGTGGATATATTGATTCTTCTATCCAATATATTTTTTATGACTACTTTATTTCTCAATTTTGATCATTGAGTAAAAAGTTGTAGGCAGTTGAATATTTCCAATTTATACCTTTTGTACACCTTTCTCCCTACTGTAAATAATCTCAAACACCAACTTTTTCCACTTACAGAGGTGAAGGTGTGGGGAACCATAAATATTTTCTATGTGACATAGATAATAATTCCAACACTTAATTCAAAGTAACTCTCATATTGTCAAAGTGATGGTCCTATAAAAATATGCAGCAATATAGAAATGACAACTTTGCCCCTTGGGATTTTCACTCGGTTTGGCAATTTTATCCATGATTGTGCATCCCTACAACAAATCCTCTGTCATTTTGAAATAATATCAATTGATTATGTCCATGACTACCTCATGAATGACTTGTCACAATTTCACCCTTAATCGAGCTCTGGACTATTAGTAACGACCCACAAAAGTTTTGATTGTTTTACATTTTTATTCATGTATGCTACATGTATCTTCTTTATTTTCCTGCACATTTTTAGTTACCTGGATTCTAAATATATTTCCATAGTTGTCTCCTATGATTCATAATATTTCCATAGACTACTTTTATGCGCCAAATAGACTCTTGAGTAGCGACTTATGCCTTTTGGAAGTAAATTGGTGTGGAAATTTTACTTTGATTGTTTCAACTGTAACTTTCTCATACGAGCTTCATTTTATAAACATAATAGCTCATTGGAAATGTCTCATCGATCTCTTTTATTCAAGTTGTATAAATTGTATGTGGTACCTATGGTACTTATAGTACATAAAATTAGAACTCGTAAAAGCATTCTTTAGGGCCTCAAAACAACTCTACAAGTTCATGACCTTCAAAATCCTGAAAAAATTCATAGAAAAATTGATTGTTTTACTATTATAATAGCCTCTTAATCTGCATCGTCGATCTCAAAATCGATCGAAAAATGATTTGTTGATATGAATTCTATCAGTGATCAATGATCGACTAATATTTTGCATGGACACAATACTTTTTCAAACCTCTCTTTGAAGGATACAAGGAAAATTCGACTTGAATTTGCTCACAAATTGGGGGATTTTTCTCTGATTTTTCACAGTTTCCCCCCAAATTCGCACAGACCAAAATATGAAACAACGAATTTTCCCAATTCATACTCATCATGGCCCATACAAGCTTGGTGTTTGAACCATAAGATCTGATACCATAATGTAATGTACCCAACCTCCAAATGAGGAACATTATGACTAGAATACTCATAAAAATTAAATCTTCTATTAATTAATTTCTTGTAGCTTATTAGCTACAAATTACATACATATTTAATTATTATCTGATACCATTTAGTAAATGCATCTACAAAATTAATAAAACTACGAATGCAATTATTCAAGCAACAACAAAATACCCAACATTCATCTAGACCATTTACACAGTGGAATAACATAAGAATACAACATAAACACTTATTTTTTAATAATTAACCAATTGGCTACGTATGAAAGATAAACCTCCCATCCATAGGTTTTGTTGTTCATTTTCTCTAAACAACAGGCCACCCTCGAGCCGAGGCTATGATTCCATAAGGAGATCTTCCCCACTCACTGTTCACTCTCTACAAAAGTTTCCCCAAAATGCAGGTTCTACTCTTACAACAGTTCCAATGCATGATCTCTCTCTTTTCCACAAGCTATACTACCCGAGGAATCTACCTCGTTCACTGCTCACAGTCCCTTGGGATGTACCATTCATTTATCAAGGCCTGTAGTGCACTCGACTAGCTCAGAATCTCTCAACTAAGGACTCTAGGAGCTCTGAGCTGCTTCAGGAGTTCTCATAGCATCCTACACAAGGCTCTTGAGTCATTTCCTCAACAAGAAAATGCACTATAGGGTTATAACCCATTTTATAGGAACATATGCCTCTTTTTTAGCATAACCACAACTCAATAATGACTTCCTTCAAGAACAACATGGCAGGTTCTCTTCCCAACACTTAGATCCTCCTTTTCTACCAAAAATCTTCTAGTAAAAACTTGCCCCTATTATCCATATGAATTTCCCTTGTTCTCCCTTGCTTGCTTGACTCTCACTCTTCCCAAAGATGATTGTACTTCATCCCATGCTCCCCAATAACTATGGGATGTGACTCCTCACACCCACCCTCTTACATGAGTTTAATGATTGACTTTGGAAACACTCAACAACAAATAGAAGGTTATAGACAATGAAAAATAATTTCAGGAATGTGGCTTGGATTAATACCCAGAAATAATTTCCCCTTGGACCCCTCCCTCTTATGGAATCATAACCCTCCATCGTTTTTATCCCTCTTGTACCAAAACCAACGATTATTACTTTTATTAATTATTTCAATGTTCATAATTTACAATTCATCCACTGGTCATATTAAATCAATACGAGATCTTCACCCCAACACATCGGCCCAACAACCTAATTCACATTTATACAATTACATTATAATTTGTGGGGATTAAAACTGAGAATGTTACAAGTACAACTTACTAGCAAGTGATCAATAAGGAAACAACCACCGACCCAGTTGTGATAGAGAAATCATCAAACATAAAAATCTAGACATTAGAAAAAGGAACTAATATGGATCCAATTGACATAAAAGTTCATAAATATGCCTTTATGGAAATAATACCAACCAATAAATCATTATAATATTCAAACAATGAAGAGCTAAAATCACAAATATGGGTTACACTTTTGTGAGAATCGGGTTGCAAAAATTGCTAATGGCACTTTTTTGCCCCCCTTGAATTTTTCCGTTGAAGAATCTTTCAACCGAAATGTTTTTTCGACCGAAAGTTAAATATAATGGCACCCTTGAAATATCTGACATAAATTTTAAATGTAAAAACATTTTTCCATTAAAACTAACTTTCATACAAACTATTAGTTCGGCTAAAAACCTATAACTATGGCACTTTTCAGAAAAATATGTGTTCACTTCAACTTACTCCAACTTGGGAAGGAGTGGACTCCTTAAAATAATGTGAGTATGGTTTTGGAACTAGTACCAACATTTTCATAATTGAATCTACTTTCATTTGATACAATTTGTACTCAATTAAATTGTTTTTTAGTAATTTTAGTTAATTTTATAAAAACATGTCTACATATTCTTTTAAGATGACATAATAATTCAGTAAAATGAAAAATCAATATTTGCAAAAATACACAGTTGAAAATTATGGAAAAGTTATATTATGGAACCTGTCATTGTCCTCTTCAAAAGGGTACTTTTAGATTTTACTTTTAAATAAAAATTAAGGCTGATACATGGTGTCTATCTAAACATGTTTAAAATCTACAACTTTTTCATATTGGTCAAATTAAAAATGGAGTAATTATAATATTCATTTGTTGTCTTCGAAACTATAGCTATACTTTAATAGATTTTGTTTAGATTGTTGTGACATATTTCATTTTTCATAAACAAAAGTTTAATAATGAGTAAATTGGTGTCAACAAACATAACTCATTATGAGTGCCTTCATTTTTAAGGAACATATTGTCAAACAATCACTAAATTGACATATCAAATGTCCATAAAACAATTTAAAAAAAAATCAATACACAGCTAACAAAATTCATGACAAGTTTTGTTTTTATTGTAAAGTGAAATTATAAACAAAAAATATACTTTTGTTTACTGGAAGTTGAAAATTTTTTGAAAATATGTTTTATTTCCCCAAAAAACAAGGAAAATAAACACTCAGATTCATGATTTTACCAAGGAACCAATATAGATAAAATTGACATAAAAGTCCATAAAGATTCTTTTATGGAAATAATATCAACCAATAAATCACTAGAATATTCAAACGATGAAGGTTCCAAGAGAAATACACAAGTTACAAGGGTTCCTTATAATAATCATCATATTATTCAATGAACTACCCAAGAATGAAATATAAATGAGAAACTAAGTTAAGATCCTAGCATATTGAAGAGAAGCGCAGGTGTGGAATCTTATTAGATCCCATATCATAAAATTCATCATTTTACAGTCTAAAAAAAATGAGTTAGGGTTTTGTTCCCATCGCCATAACTCAATTGTACTCAATTCTTTGTAACTCATATTGTCTTGTGATGACTACCATCACAACATATAGAACAATGGATCATGAGAAGGTATTCCAAGCTTGGATGAAGACATAGTTTTTTTTCCATAAATTCTTTGAGGGAAAAACATCTTAAAGAGGTAGGAAATATTGTAAACATAAATGTATTAATAAATAATCATAAATACACATAATGATAGATAATAATATTAACTAAATAAACTGACACATCCAACCAAAGGACATGACTCTTCAATCTTTGTGACTAGTCAATACTATAAGTATATTGTCACATGAAATTTTATTAATCATCTCTTATCTCTCATGTTATATTTTATATTCTTATCTACATGGATAATTTTGTGTTATCCTATTTATTTTGGATATTCGTTATACGAATCAGATTGGTTCATTCCATCCAAGAATATGTCCAAGCTGAGACTCCTCTTGAAGATATGCAAACATTGTTGGATTACTATACAAATATATTTTCAACACCCACTAGAATACCACCTTCCCATGCTATTCATGATTCGATATATTTAATATCGAATGCTTCCTTACCCAACACCCCAACTTATTTCCCCTCCTATCTTTAAGGTGCTAAAAGAGAAAAGAAAATTCATGATTTGGTTGGCATTTACCATATTCATCCATCTCCTCCTCATGTATATCTACAACGTTTATCATTCCAAAGAAGGAATAACAATAATGACACATTGTAACAGAATAACATGTCCTCAATAAGATTACTATAAAAAACTACTACCCACTACCTTCCATCAAGGATTTATTGGACTACTTTCACAATGCCAAATACTTCACCAAACTAGATTTGATTTCCAAATATAATCAAGTTTGTCTGAACCCTGTAGACAATTGAAATACAACATTTAAAACTAAATTTGGTCTCTTTGAGTGGTTGGATATGTTGTTTGGCATTGCCAATGAACTGACTACCTTTATGAGGCCGATTTATCATATCTCCAGGCTCCATATTGAATGCTTTGTAATTATCTATTTGGATGACATATTTGTCTTAATTAAGCATTGGGATGAGCATATATACCATATTTTCACTATTTTTTATCTCCTTCACTAACACCAACTATAGGTTAAGTGTAAGAAGTATACATTTGGATAGACCAACATGTCTTATTTGGGTTTTGTCCTCAATTAGCATGACATCCACATAGATCCACAATATGTTCTATCTTTTCCACAATGAGAAACACCATTTCTAACTAATCCTTGAAATCATTTCTCAGGGAGATCAACTATTACTACAAGCTCATTAAATATTTCTCCCAACTTGCTCATCCTCTACGTTGAGTGGCCAAGCTATTTTCACTCAAACCTTCCAACAACTCAAGAAAATTTTAATTGTTTGTTGGACAACTATTGTTTCCCAAGCCTTCCAACAATGAAAATAAATTTTATGTCATGAACTTGTTCTTTAGCTACAAGTTTACAACAACCATTTGATATATAATTAGATGCATCACAATCTTCTATTAGTGCATCCCTTAAACATAATGAACATCTAGTTGCTTATCATTCAAAAGAACTTTCCGTAGCCAAATTGAACTAAAACCCCCTAGAAAAGGAATTTAGGCTCTTGTCCAAGAATTGAACGTTGCCACTATATTTTGGGCAAATAGATGATCCTATACACAAAACATGTCAACTTGTTTGGTTTCTATAAATATCAATCTAAAATATAATCTCAACAACACCTCAAATAGGCCTCCAACATCCAATAGTTTCATTCGATGGTCCACTATATGAAGGAAAAATTTGACATCGTCATTGATTTACTCATTCATACTGTAGCCATTGTTCTAAATATGTTAGATGGATACAAGGAAAATAACATTAATGGAGGTTTTTAATGTTATAATATTGAGTAGAATTACAAAAAAATTCTTTTGCAATTAATAAAAGCAGTGGTTTTCTCTTAGGCTTTAGTGGAAGTTTATTATAATTAAAAATATATGGACAACCAAAGGTTTTACTGAATATTTGTTTTTCTTGGTGCACTTCTTATAGTATGGCACACTGGTGCTCCATTATTTAAGATACACCAACAAATTAGACACTATAAAGCATCGTTTCAATATACATGGTTAAGGACATGTGCAATATATCTCCTTATACACTATGAAATCTCTATAATGGTACCAAAAATGGAAATGTAATGACAATGATATCATTAAAGGTAATGTCGATGATGTTGTAATAAGGATTATTGTTGTGCTTAATATAATTATGAGAACTTATATGCTTAATCTAGTTAGGAATATTAGTGCTTCACTAATTAAAAATGCATCAATACATATTTGTTGCCTTGATGTTATTTTATAAATAAAACTGATGCTCTAATAAATACAAAGAACACTTGTGCATACATACATGTAAGGATCATTGGTGCGTACATACATGTAAGGAACATTGGTGCAGACAAATGATTTCAATGCACCGGTGCGTAAAAATGATTTAGATGCATCGGTTCGTAGCAATGAATAAAACACATTAATATGTTTTAGGGCCAAAATTCAACGTGTGCTATTTAATAATTATGTGAGTATGCAATTGTAGTTTCTTGTTTCTTATTTTTTTTTATAAATTTGCTCATGTGACATATATGTTCATAATAATAATGTAAATAATGCATATATTTAGTTGATAATATAACATTTTACAACAATGTACATTGCAATAAAATAAGACACTGATTGGGAGGGTACAATTTGAGTTCATTTATGGTGATAGTAGTGAATTATTATTTTTGTTACTAGTTACATATCTAGACTTTGTTCTTTCTCCTTTAATGAGGATTCAAATAGCCTCATTTCATATTTTGTTTATGCATTGCATATTAGTTGTATTTCATTCAAACTCATAAATCCCTAGATTATAAAAGTCGATTCATAACCAAAAGGCATTTCATTTTAACGGAGGAACGTCTAATTGGGTTTTTTTTCCTAATAAGGCTTTGAATTTGACAAGGGTCATTTGCCTATGTCAAAAATATCTAATGACACAAATTAGGAAGATACAAAATCATCAAAATTAAAGTAATTTTAACAATAGAGATGAAGAAGCACTAGGTTGAGGCCAAGAAGACCTAAGGTGAACAAAGTAGCTTAAATATTGAAAATTATTTCTTCTACAATTTTTTATTAAATGAAAAAATCCATATGTTCAGCGGTGAGGATATGAAGTGTTTCAAGGTGGAATGGAGTAGGGTATATATATACCCCTAATTGGGTTGTTCACCAAGTCACTTATTGGATTGACTAGGTTAAGCAAGCCTTGAGCATACATAAAGGGATTAAGATAGTGCACTAGGTTACCATATCATTCTTTTGCTAAATTGCCTAGATGAAGTTTGGGGCATGGATTTTTGTTACTATTCGAGGGATTGATAACGTGTAACAATAACATTTCTCTAGTACTTTGGCTTCCAACTATAATGTTGAGACTCTCTTGTGATGTCTGATGATTTTTTTTTTTTTTTTTTTGTCTAATTGAACACATTAAGAATGATAATCTAACATATATGCTAGTTAATATTGAAGTTTTATGCGATCACAACCTTTTGAAGGTTAAAATTGTTGTGGTTAGATGTTGTTAGTGAGGCTATTTATATTAAGTAATCAAAGTTTTAATCGACTTCCATTGTGATAATGGTCACAACTTATGAATGTAATACGTTATGGAATATTGTATATCCTTGGAATCTACTATCATATTATTAAATTTTTTACATAATTATGTATCACAATTTTTGAAATGTAATGTTGTAATAAAAATTGTTTTTAAATATTAATTTAGTTAGGAAATTGATCAAATAAAATGATTAATTTACATATTAGGTTGATATATCCATAAATATGATTTCATTTAATCCGTTGAAGTTTGTTTTATGACAAACCATACGTTGTAAAAGGTTAGCACCATTTTAAAATTAACATATCCTCTCATTTTTCATTAAAAAACCTTTCTTTCATTTTTATTTTTTTTTATGACAAACCATACGTTGTAAAAGGTTAGCACCATTTTAAAATTAACATATCCTCTCATTTTTCATTAAAAAACCTTTCTTTCATTTTTTTTTATTGTTTTCTTTTCAATTCTATTTATGTATCATAAGCATTTATTTTTTATATTTCTGCAATTTAAATAAATAGACTAAATGAAATCACTTAATAAATCAATCATAATGGTCAATCATATTTTTTATATTTCACATTTTAAATATACTAAATGAAATCACTTAATAAATCAATCATAATGGTGGATTTTTTTCCTTCATGATATTTTGAGTTGTTAACAAAAAGTACCCTCTTAAAATTAAGAAAGTTGGACCTATGTCACTCATTTGAGACTATTCACATAATTTTAAAAAATTTATACTAAATATTTATTTGTTTTATTAGTCTTTATTGTAGGCATAGAGGGACTATAGCGATCGATAAATCATTGACTTCATATTAGTTTGTCCTTTGACCACAAATATTTTCATATTATCTATTGTTGGATGAGGGAACTGAAACCATCGATTTTTATATATAAAAAAAGTACAATATTTGTCATGATCTAATTGGACAAGGGATTGGAGGACTTATTTTCGGCTTTGCTATTCCCAATGTTATATATGTTGGCATATCCAAAGTATTTGATCGTATATGGTCTTTTTGAATCATATATTTTGTTATGTATTCATCGAAGGTGGATTAATGCTAGAATTAATCCGATTGTTTGGTTTAGCATTTTATGCTAGGTAAATTTATGGCAATGTTTGATTTGTTGGCATATCCAAAGTTTGGCCTTCCAATACATTCTCTGGTGTTCGAACTATATATATAAAAAGTACCATATTTGTCATGATCTAATTGGACAAGCGATTGGAGGTCTTATTGCCGACTTCACTATTCCCAATGTTATATATGTTGGCATATCCAAAGTATTTGATCGTATATGGTATTTTTGAATCATATATTTTGTTATGCATTCGTCGAAGGTGGATTAATGCTAGCATTAATCCGAATGTTTGGTTTAGCATTTTATGCTAGGTAAATTATGGCAATGTTTAATATGCTTGCATATTCAAAGTTTGGCCTTCCAATACATTCTCTGGTGTTCGAACTATTGTTACAAAAAATATAATAATTTTATGGGGATACGTCAGAGACCTGCCACATTGCATTTTTTTCTTAAATGTTTACAGAGCATTTCTGACAGACTTAAATGTTCACCTAACAGGCTTGGTAGCGTTGAATGCTTACTTAACAGGTTTGTTACAATACATTTTTTTTTCCGTTTTTTAAATTTATATGCTTCAGCGGCATTGCTGGTTCACTGGTTCATGCTTGTTTTTTACATCTCCACTGATTTCTTATTTTCATGTTGTTGTTGTTCTTTCTTGCCTATTCATGTTGTTGCAATTTGCACGTTTGGGTTTTTGCAATCGTGATTGGAACTGCCTCATTCTCGGTGGGGTGGTTGTTGCTTGCTTATTTATTCGTTGTATGATGTTTATTGTTGTTTGATTCGGCTTTGCAGGGTTCTGGTCCTGCGCTTGCAGTTGGGCCTTTTGGTGCCTCTTAATTGGGATGTTATTTGGTGCTTATTCTTGTTTGCCTAGGGTTTGCAGTGTTGGGATGCAGCATCCGCAGTTGGATCTCTTGTTACATTTTTTGCAGTGGAGTCTACATAGAATACTATTAGGATAAAATGACGTACTAAAAAATTGCGGTCGATGTAAATTGCATCTCTTTCCCATTGAACCAGACTTTGTTAGCCTCAAACTATATTTCATAGTTGGCAATGATTTTTCCATGGATTATGTGTTATTATGGTTTCATAGTTATGAGAGTAGGTTTTGGTATGTGGGCAATATAGTTGTTCTCTCCCTTTTATTTTTCCTCTTGTAAACTGTGTTTTTGGCTCTATAGTTTTATGGACGTGGCTTTGTGGATAGGTTCTATTGAACTATGAGAGGTCGTGTTCGGTGTATACATCTTTTACCCAGAACTTCCTCTAAAATTCGACCGGGCACTCCTCGAACTCGCAACCTCGCCTCTTCCTACAATGAATTTGTCTATTATACCTAGCTTTCCATACTTAGTCGACTTTTCAAAGTTTAGTGGGTTGATGATTTTGCGGGTTTAGAAAATTGAAAACCATTTGTCGCTCCCCTCCATCCCCGCTACCTTCCACCCTTCCCAATAGACATTAATTATGCTTTCAAAAGTTAGAACTAACCAGATAGGTTCGAAAAGATGGGCTTTAATAACTGGAAAGCTCGAGGACATATCCCATTAAAATGAATAGACATGCGAATATTATGGGATCTGGTAATTTCTTTTGCCTGCATTTTTGAATTTACAAAAACAAATTTTTTAGTTTATTTTTTGTTTGTGCTCTTTTAGTTTTCTTAAAAGCTTCAGTATAGTCCATGAATGTGTCACCCATAGAGGCCTTGAAATCATGTCCCTCTTTAATATTGTGCATATCTTAGATGTCAGATTTGAGAATCTGCTCGGATATGGGAATTTTAATACGTACTATTAGTCACTATTCAACGTACATATTCGAAAAGATTGGCATTAATAAGCGAAAATATCGAGAACATCTGTCATTAAAATGAATTAACACAAAATCTACAGAAGATCATCCAGCATTGCTTTTAAATACTTATTGCTATTTCTTTCTATCATCAAAGAGTTTCACTTTAGGGTGCCTTCGTTATAATGTCCTTGTTCATGGACATGTAAGACAACTTAGAGATGCGATTGAGGCCCAGATGAAAGAAGAGAGATTGGTTTTATGTGACGTGAGCTTTGAGTAAAAAAAAAAAAATGTTATAGAAGATAAACTTAGAGAGGAGGAAAAAAAAATAACAATTGTGTTTTGGTTGGTGTTCTCCCTGTGTTTGATGCTTTGGTTGGTTGAAAAGGTTGCCTAGAGATTTGTTTGTTGAACTTCTTTGTTTTCTTGCTGGGAGTTGTAATGGATTTTCAGGTCACGTGAAAAATAGTTCTTCGTTGAAGTATATAGCTTCTTCCAACAACACAAATTTGGCAAGTGTATCGAATTCTGCAGATCCCACATGAATTTTTCTTCCTCGGGGGTGACACATTTACAGTGGCTTGCACAATGGCCTGTCATGTTAGTAAATGATGCGAAATATTACTCCATTTGCGAATGTAACTAGAGACAGGTAACATAAATTGTATGGGTGGATAAAACGACATATTATCACTACAAAAGTTTCTATTTCAAAGTTTTATGAGCTACATGTGGGTCTGGTAACTGACTTGACAAAAAGCCATGTTCTTTGTCAAAGTTTTCTCGGTTTCCTCTGGATGTAGTTGCAGACTCCACATATTTGGCATCACCTCCAAACATTCCAGACCTTCATGTGGGCCACCATACATGCCACCGCTATGAGGAAAGATATATTATGATGTGATCTGTAACATTTGATACACTTTCCAGAGCTGTACTAATGCATTATGTAGCATTTGATGCACTTGTCAGACCTGTGCTGCTCGAAGAAGTTATGTACCTCAACAGATTTTCATTTTTCAGCTGGGTTAGACGTTTCTTCCAATTTACGTAATAAAGAAAATAAGTTCAACATACAAATCTTCAGGTAGGATTTTCAACCAAACAGATGATCGAATACAGGGAGAATACCAGTCACAACATACTTGAATTTTTTTCCCCTGCCATAGATATTATGACATAAAAGGACTCCCTCCACTTTGAAATTGGCCCAAATCACATTTCTAAGTTGTCTCGGATGTCAAGGGTCAGGAACATTGCAAGGAAATCACCTTAAACCCCAAGTTTTCGACGACAAAGGGAAATTAATACTTGACAAAGAATGGAATGTTGAATAACCAACGATTGCAAGCAGGCCATATCTGGAAGAGACAAGCTATTCAAAAAACTAGGATAGATGTAGTTGGCAGCACCGATTAAGTACAAAACCCGAAATTGATATTCAACTCGTTTTTTACGAATAAAGGGTTTGAACGTCAAGAAAATTGTCAAGAAGCTTCATCAATGTACATATTTTTTATTGGTCGGCGGCAAGCCAAATCACAATTGTTGTGGAAAAGAGCCTCAACTGTATTTTGTAACCCATCTTATTTGAATATAGAATAATTCTGGTTTATTCTTTAATAGTATTTTCCAATCTCTGGTACTTGTTTTAATTTTATTTTGTACCTGCTTCCCTGTGTCGTTAAACATGAACGAGAAGCTTTTCTTTCTGCTGCCCACTAATTCAATTTAAATAAACCCTGCTCTATTTGTTTCTTACATTTTACATTTAAGAATAATTTTTCATAAGCCATACTTATGTGGAAATGACCCTGTATTTAAAGAAAGAAATTGGAGGAGTCTTCCTGCTTTCATTCTTCGGGTCCCATAAATAGAATGAATTAATGAGTTACAACAAGGTAGCTCAAGTGTTGACGCAATGTTCATGTTCAGTATGTTGGATATATTGCAGCTTCTTCTATTTGATAATATCCATGCATATATACTAATATCAGTACTATTGGAATAAATATAAAAAATTCCTCTTCGACAAAGCTTAGGCAATTATGTTTGTGTTTGTGATATTAAACAACTATGTTCCATGTTCCATCATATACATCTTGTAGCCAAACAACTTCTGTGATTTGCAATTTATTCTTTAACTATTGATAACCCACCAGGCATCCAAAAAGATTGGCATTAATAAAGGAATGGCCGAAGCTGTCTTAATTACTTAAATCACACCAAATTTGGATTACATTTAATTTAATTTAGATAAATTGATGTTTATGGAGAGTCGACGTTTGCTCATGTCATTGCAAGAAATAAAAGATGAATAGATGATAAAGAGTTTATCTTGTTGAAACCACAATGCAAATTTATGTTTCTTGTTGCACTATGTACATCTTGCAGTCAAAATTTTCATGGTTTCAATGAAATTTGTGAACCGAAAAACATCCTGCAAATTGGGAGATCATTTGCATTTGAAACAAAAACAATCCATTAATATATATTAGTATGAATACTATTTAGATAAATATGAAAACTTTCTCCATTAATACATATTAGTATGAATACTATTGAAATAGATTTCAAACCTTTCTCTTGACCAATACTTAGCCAGTTATCTGGCCACCAGGCCCCGGCTTTGCGGTACCCAACACCTATGTCCCTTGTTCTGTCATATACATCTTGCAACCAAACAACTTCAGTGTTTTGCAATTTATGCTTTTACTAGTGAGAACCCAACAGGGGTTCGAAAACATTGCCATTAATAAATGGAAAAAAAAGGTTTTTTGACTGTCAGATACTTATCCCTTTTCCCCTTTCCCTTTTCGTGTCCATTATGTCTTTCTGGTTTTATACTTAGTCGTCTTTCTATGATGGGCGGTTGTAGGGTTTGCGGGATGGCATATCTTAATTTCCATCTATATCTTAAGATGACGAATCTGACCGACTGATGTTCCTTTGCATACCTAGGCAATTTATGGTCGTGGTTGTTAGGTTGGCGGATACGAACTGGCCTTTTCTTCTTCTTCCTCGTTATTGCTTTTTGGATATATACTTAGTCACCTTTCTATGGTATCCAGTTCCAGAGTTGGAGAGATGACATGTATTCATCTCCATCTATATCCTCACAAGAGGGATCCGCTCGACCGTTGTTCCTTTCCATACTTAGCCAATTTTATGGACGCCGCTGTTGGGTGGATGCTTACGAACCCGACTATTTATTGTTCCATTATATACATCTTGCACTCAAAACATCCATGATATAAAATTCCACTGCGGGTTCCTCGTATACATTAACTTCGTTCAAAGTATCTGTTGTTGCTTTCCATCCCCGACAACTTCATGTCCTTCCTGATATACATCAACAATGCTCTCACTGGTGACAATTGGACACAGTGGTACAAAATATACTTCCTTGATCTACAATTTATGCCTTAACTAGTGAGAACTCGGTAGGGGTTTGAAAAAAATTGAATTAATAAAAAACACTAGATGTTCTTCTACGAGATACTTAGTCCTTTTTCCATTGTCTTGTTCCCGTGTATTATTGTTTTCTAGTTATATACTTAGTCGTGTTTCTATGATCACGGGTTCCAACGTTGGTGTGTTGACATATCCTTATCTCCATCTATATCATCGCATGTCAAACTGGACCTCCCGTTGTTCCTTTTCATACTTAGTGAATTTTATGCCCGCGGTTGCCGAGTTGGCGCAATTGAACTCTGTTGCTTTTTCTTCCATGATATACATCTTTCACTCAAAATTTGTGTGATCTACAATTCTACTGCAGACTCCTCCATCCTTTTTCCCTTTTTTATTCCCATGTATTATGGGACTATAAAGTATGAACATGCTATTTTATATCCCATGTACATATTTCGCATTCCATACCTAGCCACATTTTGGATCGTGGGTTCTCGGGCGGGCGGGCTCAAAATTGGGCCTCCATTGTTCCGTGCCCTGCAAATAGCACCCAGAGTTCTGCGATATACAAATTGACAACCAGACTTGTGGACTGGATGACTTAATATTTCATTTCTATTGTTCCGTGTCCTCCAAACAACGCTCCCAGTTCTGCAATATACAAATTGACACACGGAGTCTAGGGTTGGCAGGGTGGAGATTGCCATTGTTTATGGATGGAAATCCCTATCAAGTATCTAACAGTATCTAAAAAATTATTTTCAATACCAAATTAGCTCTTAGTAGTGAGAACTTGACAGAGAGGTACAAAACACTTGGCATCACACCCTCCGCAATATACAAATTGACTACCGGATTCCGACATCGTCCGCTCTTTCGTGTTAGAGATTATGCATTCAAATGTTTGGAGCAATACAATTTGAACGTCGGGGCCTCGTGTCTTTTGCAGAGACCTTGTCAACCTATTTTGGATCCTCCTATTGCCGGGTTCACAAAATGTCCAACTCTTGGATACTTTTTTGGGTTAGCACCAAGCTTCGTTCTACCAAGGTTCACAAATGTTTCAAAGTATTTATTGTTGCCTTCCATCCTCACTAACTTCCTATAGTTCCTAATATAGATTGTTTGTTCGCTTACTAGTGACAATTGAACACAATTGTACGAAACAATTCACATCCGGCCCTCCGCAATATACAAATTGACTACTGGGTTCACATCTTGTACTCAAAATTTTCGTGATCTACAATTCCACCACAAACTCCTTAGTCCTTTTTCCCTTTTCTTCTTCTCGTGTATTATGGTTCTCTGGTTATATACTTAGTCACCTTTCTATCATCGCAAGTTCCATCATTGGCGGGATGACATATCTTTATCTCCATCTATATAATCACACGACGAATCCGACCGACCGTTGTTGCGTTCCATACTTAGCCAATTTTATGGCCGCGGTTGTCGGGTTGACGGTTTCGAACTCTGCATCTTCTTGTTCCGTGATGTACATCTTTCACTCAAAACTTCTATGATCTACAATTCTACCACGTACTCCTCGAACTTGCAAGCTTCACACTACCATGGTTCACAAATGTTTCGAGTATCTCTCGCTGTCTTCCATCCCCACAAACTTCTTGTCCTTCCTAATATACATTGGTTGTTCTCTTACTAGTGACAACTGCACACACTGATACGAAACAGTTCGCATCCAGCTCTCTGCAATATATAAATTCACTACCGGGTTTCGACATCGTCCCCTCTTCCGTGTTACGGATTATGTATTCAAATGTTTCGAATGATACAATTTGACCATCAGGGCCTCACGTCTTCTGGGGAGACCATGTGACCCTATTTTGGATCCTCCTGTTGACGGGTTCATGGAATCTCCATTTCTTAGTCATTGTTTCGGGTTGGCGCATTCGAACTGTGCTACTTCTTGTTCCATGATATACATATTGCACTCAAAATTTTCATGATTTACAATTCCACTGTGGACTCCTTGGTCCTTTTTCCCTTTTCTTCTTTCCTTGTATTATTTCTTTGTGGCTATATACTTAGCCACCTTTCTATGATTGTGGTTTCCAGCATTGGCGGGTTGAAATATCTTTATCTCCATATATATAATCACACGACGAATCTGACCGACCTCTTTTGCTTTCCATACTCAACCAATTTTATGGCCATGGTTGCCGGGTTGGCGGTTTCGAACTCTACTTCTTGTTGCATCGTGTACATCTTGCACTTAAAACTTTTGTGATCTACAATTACAGCGCAGACTCATCGAACTCGCAAGCTTCACTCTACCACGGCTAACAAATGTTTCAAAGTATATCTCGCTGCCTTCCATCCACTTTAACTTCCTGTCCTTCCTGATATACATTAGTTATGCTCTTACTGGTCATATACAAATTTCCCTCTGGACTGTCCTACCATACCCTCTTCGCTGTTACACGTATTTCACTCAAAAAGTTCTGAGACATACAATTTTACCCTCGCACCCTCACCTTCAACGATTGTACCTTGTAACCCTATTTCGAAGTTGTTTTTTCCTGTGCCCGCGACCTTCGTACTTTCTTACTATGCAATTAGAAACCTTTCATGCTAACAACTGACCATGGAGGAACCATCAACATTGTCATTAATGGGCAAAATGCTCGAGGAGATCTCCCATTATTACGCATTAAACCAAGATGTGCAGAGAGTTATTTTGTCCCTTCCAATTTTTCATCTCGAACACGCGTCGTCGTGTTGGCCCACTCAAGAAATCTACAATGCTTAATCGCTCATTGCAATACCCGCCATGTTTTCATTTCTATGTATGCGATTACTAGTGTTTAATGTTAACAATGCATCATGCAATAGCCATCCAGATTGTCATTAATGAACGAAAGTCTCGAGCACATCTCCCATTCACACGCTTTGGACCAAGATTTTCCCAGGGTTATATTATCCCTTCCAACTTTTCATTTCATTCATCGTCTGGAGCAAACAAACATTCTTGTAGAGTTATGGCAGCAGGTCGACAGTAGTTTTGTGGAGATACAGTAAATATCTTCGGACATCAGGACCAGAACTTCCAGTGGCCCAGGGAATACATTGACTATTCATCCCATTCCACCCAGAACGAAGTGATTTGGACTTCTGGAATCGCTCGTGTAGGCTACATCCCTGAGGTTTTTGGTTGTAAGGAGGTTGTCTCCTGGTGCGCTGAAAAATATATTCCAGGCCAAAGAATTGTTCCACTGGGAAACCATTCTCCTATTTCTTCGTCACCTCAGGCCTTCCGCGAGATGTTAATATTGTCGGAGCCAACATTGATGTTTAAAGGACAAGAATGCAAGCAGTTTCTAGAAAAACATGATAATGGGTTGGACATATTAGCCGACTTCCTCGAAGACCCGACAACAGTTCCTGAAGATATCACAAGGTTTCAGGTAAGTTCCTTTAGAAATCCATTTCGGGAAATTGCTTGGCTATTTACAAGAATAACGGGACGGGCATCCACGACAAGCATTTCCCATATAATTATTTATATTTTGTATTTCACAGTCAAGGAACAATACATTTTCGATTGGGGAAGCTAATTTCCATTGAGCTATGTTCCCATTTGTCATGATTCAAAGAATCAAATAAATTTTATATGGAATCCTACTTGATTTTCACAATAGTGCATTGTTGCCCATTTCCAAAACTTTCTCTTTCCAATAAAATAAATTGTGGATTCGACCCAGTAACATTCTGGTAGGAGGCCCTGTGGAGGCACAAGGCCTCCCATTTTTTTTATGAAGTTTTTAATGGCTTTGTCTTAGTTTTCAAAGATTTATTGTTAGGCAAGGATGCTCCGCGGATGTCTGGCTAAGCAACCAAGTTTTTGAACACTTGAACAAAAGGAAAATCACAGTGTCCTCATGCTCTTTCGCTCTAAGGAAAATCATTCTTTCCTTCCATGCCACATCACGGACAAGGTGTTTATTGCAGAAATAGCAAGGCAACACAACCACTGGTTGCATTTTCTCCACGACAAGAAAAAAAAAACAGTGCATTCCTCTGCCCTGGAAAGTCAGAGACTTCGTGTGCAAAAACATCAACAAGATTGATGAGTTTTCTGCCCATTTGAAGAAACTGAACCTAACGTGTTCTAAAAGGCTAAAAGGGTTCGACCCTAATAGGATTTTTCAAGAACATTTACTGACAGTTGGCTTGAAAAACTCTTTTATCCATAGACACCTGACCCAAGACAGGGACAATGTGTACAACAATCATGCTTCTGTCGATTGCGACGCAGATACATTGCAAAGCGCGATTGAATTGTACAAACAACATGGAAAAGTATCCAGCGAGAAGAGTACTTAGTCCCCTGCCAACACTCCCAAAAGCATGACATCACAGAGCATCGCTTCGATGACCCACCTCAGTAAGAAATCAACCAAGAAATCTTCGAACGAAGGAGGAGATAAGAACCCTCCTCGCATAAAAATGGATAGTTCTCACAAAATTCCACTGACGAAGAAGAGAAAAAACAATGCAGGGCAGGTAGAGGAACCCGAAATTTAAAGTGAACAGCTGCAACTTGAAATTGAAACTGAGCACATGCACAAAATTGGGTCGTCTGTGGTGGAAATATCTAAGACCAAAGTTTTTGATGGATACGAATCCTTCGTATTCGAGAGCACTGTTTTTGACAGCCAATCTAAAATTATGGTCATTGAAAAGAGAGATGTAACAAACAAGAAAGACAAATATCGCACATAGATTAACTTTAGGAAAATGCGGTTGTCCAAAATATCCTCATTTCACCAAGTAACCGATGAAATTATTCGTGATTCCATTGGAGGAATTGAGACGGAAAATGGCAATCTGAAAGACCACCTCAACTAATTTGAGCAGGATTTCATTGCAACCCCAAAATTTTCCAGTCCTTTGGCAAAAATCGTGTCTGCTACCACTGCAACTAAGATGAAAGTATCCTCTACCCTCCTTGCATGCTCTAGAGCCCTTGTAGAGAATAACATCAACAAAATAATGTAGCTAGTTACTGAAGCCTGGGAAACATTGCAAAATTTAGTTTCCTTCAGAAAGAAGGAAAATGATTTCCTGGAACATTTGGAGGGAAATTTAAAAAACGATCAGCATTTATGTGAACAAGTGTTGACCCATTTTTCCAACTATGTCATCAACACATCGGAACTGAAAACAATACAAGAGAAACTCCCCTCTCCAAAGCGGACTAAAAAAGTAAAAGCATGCTGGCAAAAGAAATTTAACAACTTGGAGCTCATTGGAAAATCATGTAAACAAGTCGTATCAGAAAACAACGATTTATTCACAAGCTTGAACCAAATGGACTTAGCCGGAAGTACCAACGAGGTTCAAGACCCAAAGTTAATTCTCAAATCCTTGTCAACCACCAAAGAAGCCTTCCAGGAACAAGTTGATATTTTAAAGGGGTTGTCTTTCAAAAAGTTTTACGACATACTTGAACATAATCTATATGAGCACGAGCACTAGGTACTAGACTATGCGGCACACAATCAAGAAATTGACAGAGTCTGCATAGTATTTCAATGGATCTGAGGAAATTAGAAAATGACCTTTACGACATAGAAATCTGGGATGAAATCAACATGGCCTCCATGAAAAGATACATCGAAGAATGGTTCCAACAGAGAATGGACAGCCTCATCCAGGAAGGGCAACAACCGGTCGACAAGACTCCATTGACCATTGACGACATCAACAAAAATGCATCGAGTTCATAGTAAGTCTATACTAGCATCTTGTTTTCTTTATCAATCTAGTTTGTTTTCTTTATCAATCCAGTTTGTTTTCTTTATCAATCCAGTTTAAGTCTATACTGTCATATTGTTTTCTATATCAATCCAGTTATGACCTCTTTAAATATAAAATTGTAACCAAAGACTCATAACTTCCAATTTCTTCTTTTCAGGTCTTCCTCTCTACCGTCGCGCACTTCTTCTTTCGCCATTCCTAATTCTTGTACTTATTTCTTTTTATGGTCCATGGGAGCCCCAATCCCAGTCTATATGACAAACACATTTAAATTTCTAGAAAGATGTAACACACATTAAGAAAACTGATTTGGGAATGCCTTTATTGTATACAAATTTTGGCTGTCCAGAAACCTTTCTTCTTTGTTCCAAAGAAAACTAATTCGGGTCTACTACATTTCTTCTGTCCTATTGTATGCTATTTTTTTTTTCTTGCACAATGTTGTTACTTTTATATTGTATGCTAACTTTTTGGGTGTCCAGGAACCTATACTTTGATAAATTTCGATTTTTTCTTCTGTCTAGAAGCCTTTTCTTTCAAGAAAACTAATTCGGGAGTGCTAATTTTTTTGTCTTTTTCTCCACGAACCTATGTAACAGACGTTATTATATGTAACATACATTATTTATTTTTGATAAATTTCTATAGTCCACAAGTCCACTTGTCAATTTTTATATCGCGAAACTCTCAGTGCTATTTGTAGGCCATGGAACAACAGAGGCCCAATTTTGAGCCCGCCACCCCAAGAACCTGCGATCCAAAAACTGGCTAAGTATGGAGGTCTGCTACATTTTTTGTGTCCTATTGTATGCTTAATTTTTTGTCTTGCACGACGTTGTTACTATTCTATTGTATGCTAACTTTTTGGGTTTAACAGACGTTATTACTATTCTAATGTATGCTTTTAAATGTTGATGTAATTTCCAGAGATATGTAACAAACGTTATTTATTTTTGATAAATTTCTATAGTCCGCAAGTCCTTGTCAATTTGTATATCGCGGAACTCTCGGTGCTATTTGTAGTCCATGAAACAGCATAGGCCCAATTTTGAGCTCACCAGCCCAAGAACCCGCGATCCAAACACTGGCTAAGTATGGAGGTCTGCTACATTTTTTGTGTCCTATTGTATGCTAAATTTTTTGTCTTGCATGACGTTATTACTATTCTATTGTATGCTAGCTTTTTGGGTGTCCAGGATCCTATACTTTGATAAATTTTGATTTGTATTTTGTCCAGAACCCTTTGTTTTAAAGCAAACTAGTTTGGGAATGCTAATTTTTTTGTGTTTTTCTCCACGAACCTATGTAACAGACGTTATTACTATTCTATTGTATGCTTTTAAATGTTGATGTAATTTCCAGAGATATGTAACAAACATTATTTATTTTTTGATAAGTTTCTATAGTCCACAAGTCTACTTGTCAATTTGTATATCGCATAACTCTCGGTGCTATTTGTAGGGCATGGAACAACATAGGCCCAATTTTGAGCCCGCTAGCCTGAGAACCCACGATCCAAAAACTCGCTAAGTATGGAATGAGGGCTTCATGCATGCTCTATAAAATCTCATCCCCGTACTTTATAAAAGTACATATTTTGTATGTATAAAACTAAATATCTACTTTCTAAAATTTGATAATTTTCAATTTCTTTTGTGTCCAGGATCCCTTGTTTTAAAGATAACTAATTCGGGAATGCTAATTTCTTTGTGTTTTTTTTCCACGAACCTATGTAACAGACGTTACTACTATTTTTTTGTGTTTCTCTCCACGAACGTATGTAGAACATATGGAAATAAAACTAATTCGAGAATGCTAATTTTTTTGTGTCCAAGAACCTTTTAAATGTTGATATTTTTTGATATATTTCAAGAAGAACTAATTCAAGAATACTATGTTCTGCATGCAAACCACATGTATTTCAACTTGCTAGCCACGTGTCTATACTCGATCGCATTTACTCCCATCCCAACCTGGCAGGGACTATGCTTCCATGCAACACTTCTTTTGTCTAACATAGACGACAAGTTTTGAAATTTTGGTAAATATTTTCAGTTTTCTTGTAAAAATGAAACTCCATTTATTTGTCTAACATAGACTACGAGTTTTGGATTTTTGGTAAAGATTTTAAGTTTTCTTTTAAAAACGAAACTCTTGTTCAAACTCTAAGGAGGATAGGTAGGCAATTAAGTAAAATTTATTTTATTAATATTATATTAAAATTAAATATTAATATTAAAATAATTATTTTATTAATATAATATTTTTTAAAATTATTTATTAAATACAAAATATTATATTAAAATTATTTTATATTGATTATAATATTTAATAAAAAATAAAAAATAATTAAATAAATTATTTTATTAGAAAATATTAAAATTTAATTAAATTTATTTAATTATTTTAAAAATTACACAAACCATTACATATTCATTTAATTCTTATATGGTTAAGTTTTGATGTTTGTTATGTACTTAAAAATAAATTATTTATCTTATACATCATCTTAACCTTTAGTGTTAATTATTTTATAATATATTTTAAAAAGACAAAAAAAAAACGATTATATATTCTCTTATACGGTTAAGTTTTGATGTTTGTTACGTACTTAAAAAATAAATTATTTATCTTATATATCACCTTAACATTTAGTGTTGAGTATTTTATAATATATTTTAAAAATGACAAAAACTATTACATATTCAATTTACTAAGTTTTAAGTTTTAATGTTTGTTATGTACTTAAAAATAAATTATTAACATTACATATTACCTTAACATTTAGTGTCTAGTATTTTATAAAATATTTATGTAATATCATTGCTGTTAAATTGTACATATGTATACTTAAGTAAGATTTGTTGAATAAATATGCAAGGGTGAATACTTTATATTCTTAAATTTTTTTTATTTTCTTCACAAAATTTCAAATTTAAGTATTATTTTTTTATTTGTATTGTAGTTATAATTATATAGAGAGACAATCAAGTTTAGCTTGAGTTGTTGGGATAAATTATTATTATCTTCATCATCTAGTTTCAATTTCCTTAAATGACATGTTGAGCTCATAACAAATATATTATTACTATGACGAAATTATAAAGTAAAACTAAATCACACACAAACACACACATATATATCTTTTAATTATTAGATTTTAAGATAAATGTTTTCATCCACATTTCTCCATTGCTCACCCATCATCCTAGAAAATGAGAATGTGAATGTATATATCTACCACAAAAATAAATATTAAAAACATTTTATCAAACAAAAAAACAAAAAATCGTAAATCATATATAATCTTGTTCATGAACTTCACATAAATTGCATCTTTAGAAAAATAAAAAAAATCAAATATTTAAACTTAATAATATTTATTATTTAATGAAATTGGGATATTTTATCTTTTAAAAATAGTGGTTTGTTGGGTTGGTAAAATTAGAATATTGTGGTTGGTCTTATTAAAGTTCAAGTCTCTTATTTTATCTTTTATCAATGATGGTTTATTAAAGATCAATTCTCTTATTTTATCTTTTATTAACGATGGTTTGTTGAGTTTGTAAAATTGGAATATTTTGGTTAGTGCTATTAAAGTTCAAGTCTCTTTGTTATGTGTTTGTACTTATGATAGTGTTGACACCTCAACACTCTTGAACTCTCTTTGTTATGTATTTGTACTTACGATAGTATTGACACCGCAACACTCTCCAACTCCATAGGCCAATGATAACCCTTCTAACTTTTAATTTCACTTAATTGATTATTTATCTAATATACCATATCCTTATTCTTGATTATTTTTCTTCCCGTTAATATATTTGTCTTTATTATTATTCGTGTTCAATTTTTCTTTCACCTTTTGCTTGATGATGTCTCTAGGCGCCTACTAGTGGAAACTTTGATCTAACAATTAGCTTAGAGCTTCTATGAGTTCATAATATGATTGGCTATCAATGTGTATAGGTGCCAAATGAGGGAGTGGAATTTGATTAAAGAGATTCCAACATCTTTGTGTTACTGGCTCGAAACAACATGTTAATACTTTAACGAAATATGCTGAGTAATCTTGAGGCAACAAATCCATTATCCAAATGATGTAAATGAAAAGTTTAAAACACCATTTTGATTGAGGAAAACCAAATTAATACAAGTTGATAACAAGGTAGTCCATATGGGTAATCAATTTATATGATTTCAAACATTCTAGATGAGTCACTAGCATCCATTGATGCCCACCATATGCCAATTATCACCAAATGTCACATTGCCCCCAAAGCCATAACTAGCCTTTTAATTAAATTACAACACCATTTTTAATTTCTTTGAATTTTAATGATTTTGTAGTTGAGTGGACATTGCATCCAAATAATCCTCACGTTTTCGAAATGTGTTGAACTCAATTCTCAATTCTACACTCTATTAGTGTACGGTTATCGACAAGTAGTTGTTGTGCATCATAAGATGATTTGGGGAGTTGTTAGGAAAGAAGATTAGTATGCATTTTTCATTTGCCTTTCTTTAGACTTTGTAAATGCACGAAAAAGCTAATGGAAGATAACAAACATAACATGTTAAAGAAAAAAATGCATGGAGTTCAAACAAAGCTTAAGGAATTTTTATTGGAGCATGTTGGAGAAGGGAGTTATTTTCGAGGGAAATGCACATAGCTATAATTTAAATGTTTTATATTGGGTGAAATCATGAAGGTGGGTTACACTTTTGCTTGTTTTATGACAAAAAAAACTGTATTTTCACAAGTTATTCAACTTCTGACATATAAAAGTATTTTTTTTATTTAGAATTTCACTTTACAGTAAAAACAAAACTTG
>ML779240.1:849113-902566 GCA_009831015.1 Picea engelmannii | reverse complement strand
CCTCGGCAACCTCTGCGCTTGGCGACAACCACAGATTTTCACAGATTTTCACCTCGGCGACCTCCGCGCTTGGCGCCAACGACAGATTTTCACCCGCGAAATATGAAACCTCACAACCACAAATTTTCAAAAACCTCAAAGAAATGATGTGTGGGTAATATATAAAATATCTTTCGGCCGAAAAATAGTTCGGCCGAACTATTGTTCGGCCGAATAATATTTCGGCCGAACTAACTTTCGGCCGAAAACTTATTGCCGGAAAGAAAATATCCGGCCGACCAGTTTTCTACACACAAATCGAGGGGGCGTTTGTTGCACCGTTCGATTTGACGTTTATTTTTTCGGCCGAACTATGTTTCGGCTGAAAGGATTATCTTTCGGCCGAAAAAAAATTTTAGTTCGGCCGAAACATTGTTTTTCGAAATTTTGGAGACTCGATTGTCACGAAAGTGTAACCCACCTTCGTGATTCCACCCTATTTTTTTTCCATTTTTCGAGTATATTTTACAATCAATTTTATTCAAAATACGGCAAGAAATTGTTGGAATTGTTGACTTGAGTGATTCAATCTGCATAATACAAGTATCATATGGGTTTATGTATTTAAAATTTTCATTCATGATGTATGGAATTATGAACAACATGGGATAGGATGGTGGATAGAAAAAGAAATGGTTGATGGGTAGGAAGTGGTTGACAATGTTAAGTTAAAAATTGTGTGAGATTGAAGCAAGGTGCATATTGCTTTCAGGGTTGGAATTTGATGTCGTACATGATGTATTTTTTATTTCAAATTGTATTTGAAAAGTGGATACAAATCCAAATGTCATTATTGGCGTGCATCAAAATTCCAAACATGTTGAATTGATGTCTAAATGCATAGGTTACTTGTAAAAATCTATAGTAGGGCGTAGGCTAATAACACTAGGCAGGGGCGAAGTCGTGGACTCGTGGCATCACGATTTAGTTGATGGCACCTGGATAGGATTAGTTGAGTAAGTAAATGAACAATGAATGAACGTATAGGCTATAGTTCACTCCCAAATTCCAACGTTGGAGTTGGTCTTCTCCACTCTAGCCTCCAACTTTTCTCTTCGACTGCCATTTGTGAGTTTGCTCCATTGCAAGTTCCATCTTTGTCCTGCAAATTATCTAGTGCTTAGTGTTGAAGCTTGTGTTTTGTCCTTTATAGAGTTTTGGCCTCATGTTAAGCAGGTGATATGAAAACCCTACCACCAAATCCAAGGATTAAAGAGAAGGAATGCCAACAATTTTTCCATGATGGATTCTAGTCTCCAGACTCTGGTCCTTTACTTCCTCCAAACTTTCACGACAACTAGAAATAAAGTTATGAGGTACTTTCCTACTCTATATTTAAAATATTTTTTTTCCATGATTAATTGTGATTCACCATGGTTTTCCCTCTTTTAATGGTTTATCTTGTATCATTCATGAGTCGTTCCCATCTTCCATTATCTCCATGTGCCTATTGCCTCCTATGCCGCCCTGTTCCAAAATCATTTTTCTATTCCTGAAATCCCCGTTAATTCATTGAGTTGACAGTGAATGGATGATTGTGTTTCCGTTAATTGTGAATGGATGATTTTTAAAATGTTTTAAAAATCAAAATATCTCAATTTTTATACTCCCCTGTAATGTCCCCATTTTCGAGTTCTCTTTCTCTACAATTGGAGATGTCTTTCAGGGTTTGTGTCAGCCTGATCAAAGGGGTAATATTATGTTACCAGTAAGATAAAATAGTTTATATGAGTTATATGATTCCCAACCAGGTCAGTTTATCATCTTTCATCATCAGGATGACTCATGCACAGTCTGTTTTTGGTGTCGAGGCATTTCAACTATTTTCGTAAATTGGGAGAAATATTGACCACTATTTAATTAATTTCACTAAGGGTGTTATTTTGATTAAATTATTTAAGGAGGAAAATTAGTGTTATATATAGTTGGAACCAGTATGACAAGCTTTAAATGTTGAGATGATGAAAATGACTTCTAGTGACCGAAAATGCTTTAAAGCCAAATAAATCACTTTTTCGAGTAAAAAGGTTTACTAAATTAATAAAGTGATTTTGGGGGTGTTGGCATCTTTATTTTTAGGGAAAAGGTAAGTGTTAAGTACCTGAATACTTGCATACAGAAACACCAAAAATATTCAGAGAACAATATAGAAGAAACACACTTTATTATAAAAAAACCCTTGAGGTAGGGCAACACCATACAATGGATCCTGTTATGGAAGGGATCCTCTCCTACTCACTTGCCTCTTCCAGGGGGCATCCTCCTATTGAGCTACCGCTCCAAATACAATATTTCTCTTCATATATCATTACATTGCTTGAACCCCTTTATATAGTTCTACCATCACCTAAGAACATTCTAGAGGAGGAATATTCTAGAAGTAGAACCTTCTAAGAAGTCCTCTTATATTTATTATATTTAACTACCCATTTATTATATCTAACTACCATAGCGGGCCTTATTTAATAATATAGTGGACCTAGTCCACCCTACATTGAATGGCCTCCACTATTATCACTATGGGCCCTCTGTCCCNCTACCTCTCTAGATAGTGATAATAGTGGAGGCCATTCAATGTAGGGTGGACTAGGTCCACTATATTATTAAATAAGGCCCACTATGATAATCATATATAATAAATGGGTAGTTAAATATAATAAATGTAAGAGGACTTCTTAGAAGGTTCTACTTCTAGAAGATTCCACCTCTAGAATGTTCTTAGGTGATGGTAGAACTATATAAAGGGGTTCAAGAAATGTAATGATATATGAAGATAATTATTGTATTTGGAGCGGTAGCTCAATAGGAGGATGCCCCATTGAAGAGGCAAGTGAACAGGAGAGGATCCCTTCCATAATAGGATCCATTGTATGGTGTTGCCCTACCTCAAGGGTTTGGTAATAATATAGTGTGGTTTATTCTGTCTTGCTCTTTGGATCTATTGTGTATTCAATATTTGTGGTAATTATATTTGTATATCTATTCAATTTCTTAACAAGTGGTATCAGAGCACTTTCCTTGGCAGGCATTGTGGGCAAATATTTCTATTTTTGCAGATGTTTTTTCAGAGAAGAAAAAAGAGGGCTGCAGCATTCCAGAAAATTTCGGTATATTTTTGCGTAAAATTTTAGAAACGAGTTGTATATCTGAGTTCCTCTCAGAAAAACACCCAATTTGAAAAACAAAATCATCCGAAATGAAGTCCGGGAAGTCAATATATTGAAGTTTTAAAATCTGCAAATTTTCAGGGTTTTTTCCGCAGACGGCAGTGCAATTTTTTTTATTATCTCTGTAGCAGTTGGAGGCCTAATTTGTCCAAAAAAATTATAGATCTGAGTTCCTTCTCACAATTTCACAATTTCACCCAATTTAAAAAAAAAAATCAACTAAAACGGAGTTTGGGAAGTGAAGTTATGAGCATTTTAAATTCAACAGTTTTTTAGGGTTTTTCTGGAAAACGTCGTGATTTTATGCAGTAAGTTATTGTTCTATTTTTGGGTTTTTTCATGATGGCTGCGGAACCAAAGAGTTCATAGGGTGATCAGATGGATATTTCCTATCAAACCTTCAAAGAAATTCTTGAATCATTCAAATCCCAACTGTATGACACATTGAATGACAAATTGGATGCCTTTGTAGATGGTCTCAATGATAATTTTCGTAGTAGTCAAGATTCATTGGATAACATGCAGGAGAGATTTCTTATGGCAGACCTCAGGGATGAATATAATCAAGAAATATATGATTGGTATGATTTTGAGGCCGATTGTGATGATTTGTATATGGATAGTTGTCATTTCTGGGATGACAACCACTTCCATATTTTGTTTGATGACTCTACTCCACCTTCTGTAGAGAACATCAATGTCTCATATCAGGAGCTAGTTACCAATGTCCAGCCTGCATATTATACAATGGTATTGTTCCTTATAGATTCATCTTTGATCATCTCCCACTACGTGGATGGATATTCTTATTTGGATCCACATGATAGGTGTCAGTATTGGGAGCATCATTTTTAGTTGGTTATTGGGTGCCGATATTTTCCATGTGGGGTTCACATGAGAAATTGGACATGAGACCCTAGTTTACAATGGCGGTTGGACTACTTCAACATGGTGCCTTCCATTTCTCAATGGGAACCTGTTTCTCTAATCTACTTCAACACTGTGATCCACACTTATCCATGGGACCCTGGTATATGGTTGTACATCAAGCGTTGAGGACAATGCTTTTATAAGGGGGATGGAATGTAAGGTAGCTAGAGAGGTAGTGGGGGGGCCCAGAGGGCCCATAGTGATAATATTGGAGGCCATTCAATGTAAGGTGGACTAGGTCCACTATATTATTAAATAAGGCCCACTATGGTAGTTAGATATAATAAATGAGTAGTTAAATATAATAAATGTAAGATGACTTCTTAGAAGGTTATACTTCTAGAAGATTCCTCCTCTAGAATGTTCTTAGGTGATGGTAGAACTATATAAAGGGGTTCAAGCAATGTAATGATATATAAAGAGAATTATTGTATTTGGAGTGGTAGCTAAATAGGATGATGCCCCCTCGAAGAGGCAAGTGAACAGGAGATGATCCCTTTCATAATATGATCCATTGTATGGTGTTTCCCTACCTCAAGGGTTTGGTAATAATATAGTGTGGTTTCTTCTATCTTGCTCTGTGGATCTATTGTATATTCAGTATTTGTGGTAATTACATTTGTATATCTATTCAGGTTCTTAACAGTAAGCTGGACATTCTTGCTAAGATAACATAAATATGATTGAAGAAAACTCACAATTTTTTCTTTTGGGAAAATGGTCATCTCAGGTTTTGAGTTTCTTTTTGAAGTTTTGTTCACTGTGAGAAAGTGAAAAATCTATGATGATGGAGAGGAGTGAGGATGTTATCAGGTTTGAGATATGTTATGAAAAACATTTTTCACTCTCTGTACCTCTGATTCAGAGAAGAATGACATCCTAAAAACACCTTCTAAGCCACACTTGCAATTTTTTCTAGGAAATTCTCATGCACAACACTTGCATAGCGAGATTTTGCTACGCAAGTATTGTAATCACACATGGTTAGAAAGGTCAATAGGAGGTGATGGGTATACATATTCTAAAGTAAGCACAGGTATCTAGCAAGCTGCTTCCACCAAAAGATTGCACAGGTTTCAAGAAAACCCAATGCGTTGTATAGATGTTGTAGGTAGCACTTGCGTAGTGTTAGCTTCAATTTGCTACGCAAAGGTGGAAGAGTTACCCAACAATGCATAGAATGACTCAAAATGGTCTCCAGATGCACCTGATGACTCATCACAACATCATATTTGAATTTTTCTCAAGATCTATGATTGTATAAGATTTTTTGTTTTACATTTAAGATGGTCAAAATCGATTTTACTATTTATAGTAACTTGTTTAGGAGTGGTTCTCTTTTGATGTAACCAGATCCATGATTATAGGTGGTAGCAGTTCGACTCCTAGTAGCCTAGTGTGGAAATAGGCTATTATATATTTGATCATTTTTTATGTAAAATGAGAGGGGGGTTTGACTTGCATGAGAAAAGCCTTCCTTCGTAGCTGGAAAACTCTGTATATATTCATGAATTTTAAATACAAGTAGAGGGTGTTTATTTTTATAGTAGAGATTCATCATGGTGTGCTCTTTTAGTGTGTTTTCCTCTAGTTCACATTCATTTCACTTCTGTTCTTTATTCTAAATTATAGCTAAGAGTAAATGATAGGAATTCATCCTTGATAGATGCTCCCTTCATATAGTTAATGCAGGTGTCATGTTTTAATGATTGTAGGTCTAGAATTCACCCAAGTTAGGTGCTTTGTTCATTGTAGTCATCCTTTATGTTATTTCGTCTAAAGTTGCAATTGAGAATTCATCCTTATTAGATTCTCTCGTTCGTAATGGGATTTTCTTATTTCTGTCTTGCCATCATCTGGATAATGTTTATTGATGAAAGGTATGCTTACTTTTCCTCTGTTTCCTCAAGAGTACATAGTTGTGTTAATCTTCATAGTATATCTCAGAAGTTGACAACATTTCCCAATGGAATATACACTCATCCCTTCCCCAATATTTTTAAACTTGGATTTTGACATAAGATATAGACATAACATTGATTACACAACTAGTTACTGAGGTAACAATGGGTGACTGAGTTGCATGAGAGAGCCCTCTCTGAAACTGGAAAGGCTAGATTCCATTTTCCAAGCGGTTTGTGGTTACCTCTGGGTTTCTTTGATGTAGCCAAAATAAATTATAGAGATATAACATTTTGGTGCCGTTTTCACGGATCGAAGGTTGCATTTTCCCTGGGAGGAACAACATGGTTTAGATCTGATATTTGATGGTGGACAGAGGTTAGACACAAGAAGGTTGTACATTTCCACCCGACGAATCCAATCGAGTTTCAATGAAATTCAATGACTCCACTGGAGGACGAACTCTTTGGAAATAATATGAAGGGACAAAGAGTCAGGTATCAAAGTGTAAATTTCGTTCAAGAAATTTTATTCCTAGTCATCAAGTGCCTCTTGTCTTTTACAAAGCATGTTAAAATATTTTTCCTTTACTTGCTGCATTATAATGAGGATCACAAATCTGAATTTGAAAATCCTTCTTTTGAAGCTGTGAATATATCTTCTTCATATATTACTGATCTTGATCAAGATCCTTCATTTGAGTCATATGATGACCATAAAAAAGATGGTGAGCCTCAAGATACTAAAGTTGATCTAACATCTCATGTACATAATCCAACACCTTCCAAGATACAACAGAGATACAAACCTTTAAAATTTCCTTCTATTCTTCATGATTTTCCTCCAAAGGATGTCAAGTATCTTCCCAAGTTTGATGGAGAGCTTAAGAACATCACAGCTGAAAAACACATTCAAGATTTTGAGTATTTTATAGATCCGTTGGAAATTGAACAAGATGATGTATTTATGAGAAACTTTTCTCAATCATTACAAGGAGATGCCAAAGCATGGTTCATAAATTTGCAACCTCGTTTGATTATCTCATGGTATTAATTGAGGGAAGATTTCCGTAGATTTTGGGGTGAGAGAAAGTCATGGGATATACTCCTTTTAGAGTTTTATTCCATGAGAAAAATGAAAGATCAAACCATCTCAAGTTTCAATTGGAGGTTTCCTAGTATTTATTATAAGTTTTCCAAAGAGATCCAACCCCTTGAAGACACTGCCAAAGTGATTTATGCAACAACTCTTCATCCATATGTGTCCTTCCTTTTGATGGAAAGAATATCTTGGTCCTTACAACAAATGTTTAGTGATGCTTGAGACGTTGACAATAATATTCAAGTATGTGGGAAGCTTTCAGAACAGTTTTAAAATGAAGAGTTGGATGCTGAAGAAAATGACAGTGAACATGAACAAAGAACAACTGATCCGAATTTTGAGCAGAGAATTAATAGCATTATGCATTCTCTTGAAGTTTTTAATGATGATGGTTTTACAGGCAATTATTTTCCACCTGTTGAAGAATGCCATGAAAATGAGCATGATCAACAAACTGTTGATTTGGATCCGAGTCATCATGAATAAAAGGATGATTATTTCATATATTTTTTTGAAGTTTACAATGATAATGATTTTGCAGAAATGGTAAATCAGCTTTTTGAGATCAAATTGATGCCCCAAGTTCTTTATTGGTTGATGAGATCACAAAGGTCTTTGATGTTTCTGTATACAATGTATATGATGATGATGATATTGGTGATTTTGAGGTTGACTTTTCAGAATGAGAAGTTGCATTTTCTTCATCATGAAATAGTGATTTTCAACAGTCCCAGGAAAACAATCACCTTGCATATTTAAGTTATGACAACGATGAAGAACATGAGGAAAGTACCAAATCAGGTGAAAGAGATACTCTACCATTTTTCTTTTCTTCATTCCAATTACTGAAGGAGAATTTTCATGGTGTTATAAATCAACATTTCCACAGTTGTGTCAGTGAACATGGAGAAAACAATGGGCTTACTGATGGGAATTATCTGCCTTTAGGCTTTGCTTCATTTAAATTGTTGAGAGAAAATTTTGAAACCATTAATGAAGTTGAAAAGTGTGGGCTTAAGAAAAGTCATCTAGACTCAATGGGGCAAATTGACAATGAATTGCAAAAATCTCCTCTTTTTTTTCATTACCCAATAGTTCATTACATAAAGGGTTTAAATAGTCAAAATGTGCAGCTATTGGCCAATTATCAGTTTGGAAATAAAGAGGGTAATGACTTAGTTTTGCAGACAACATCATTTTCTTGTTCAAAAAGGCTTTCATTGCAAAGTCTTTATGAAGATTTTTAGTACCTTCATGACAACCATCAGTGGGATTTGCATATAGTAAAAAATACAATTGAGGGTTTAATACAGGATGGTTGTTTTATGCACTATTTTCAAGATCCTTTTGTAGCGTTCTTGGATTCAACAGGTATACTTAAGTTGCCAAATTTTTTCAAAGTTGAATATGTTCGTAAGTTTTTATTGAAGATATTATCAAGTAGGTTTCTATTTTTATTTATGGAGAAATGCATGCAAGGAATTGAATTTGTGGACAAAGTTCTTTCTTGGTTGCGCTGGATCTTTGACTTCACTTGATTTGGAAGTGCATTCAGCTTAGGGTAGGTAGGTGTGAAAATAATCTTGTTGGTCGAGCATCCTTTTCAACAATTGATTTTCAGTTTGCAGTATAGTACAATTTGGTTTACATTGTATATTTTAGTGTATAGAGTGTGCTAGAAGAAGTTATCAATTTCAATAAGTTTTGTTTCATTTACAATTAGTTGGTTAAAAGTCAGGTTGTTGGATAGATCCATTTACAAGTTGCATATATCATAGTTTTGGATGAGCCCAATGGATAAGGCACGTGGTCCGTTGTTCTTTGCTACCTCACTGTGAGGATAACATCCCCATTGGAGCCAAATGTTAGCATCTTTATATTTAGGGAAAAGGTAAGCTAGACCTTCTTGCTGAGATAGAAAAAATATGAGTGAAGAAACCTCACAATTGTATCTTTTCGGAAGAGGGTCATCTCGGGTTTTGAGTTTGTTCTAGAAGTTTTGTTCACTGTGAGAAAGTAAAAATCTATGATGATGGAGAGGAGTGCGGATTTTATCGAGTTCAATATATGCTATGAAAAAAAAAATTCACTCCCTATACCTCTGATTCAAAGAAGAATGATAGCCTAAAAACACCTCCTAAGCCACAGTTGCAGTTTTGTCTAGGTAATTGTCATGCACATCACTTGTATAGTGAGATTTCGCTATGGAAGTAATGTATGAAAACATGGTTAGAAAGGTCAGAAGGAGGTTATGGGTATATAGGTTCTGAAGTAAGCATAGGTATCCAGTAAGTTGTTGCCACGAGAAGATTGCACAGGTTTCAAGAAAACTCAATGCGCTACACAAATTTGTTGTGCAAACGCTGTAGGTAGCACTTGCACAACATTAGCGTAGGTAGCACTTGCGCAACATTAGCTTCAGTTTGCTACACAAAGGTGGTAGAGTTACCAAATATCACATAGAATGCCTCAAATTGGTCTCCAGGTGCACCTGATGACTCATCACAACATCATATTCGAATTTTTCTCAAAGATATAGGATTGTATAAGATTTTTTGTTTTACATTTAAGATGGTCAAAATCTAGTTTAGTATTTATAGTAACTTTTTAAGGAGCTATTCTCTTTTGATGTAACCATATCCATGATTATATGTGGTAGTAGTTTGAATCCTAGTAGCCTAGTGTGGCAATAAGATCTTATATATTTGATCATTTTTTATGTAAAATGAGAGGGGGGTTCGACTTGCTTGAGAAAAGCCTTCCTTTGTTGTTGGAAAACTCTGTATATATTCATGAATTTTAAATAAAAGTAGAGGGTGCTTTTTTTTATAGAAGAGATTCATCATGGTGTGCTCTTTTAGTGTGTTTTCCTCTAGTTCACATTCATTTCACTTCTGTTCTTTATTCTAAAGCATAGCTAAGAGTAAATTATCATAATTCATCCTTGATAGATACTCCCTTCATATAGTTAATGCATGTGGCATGTTTTAATGATTTTAGGTCCATAATTCACCTGTGTTAGGTGTTATGTTCATTGTAGTCGACCTTTATTTTATTTATTATAAAGTAACAATTGAGAATTCATCCTTATTAGATGCTCTCATTCGTAATGGGATTTTCTTATTTTTGTCTTGCCATCATCTGAATATTTTTTTATTGTTGAAAGGTATTCTTACTTTTCCTCAGTTTCCTTAGGAGTACATAGCTTTCTTAATATTCATAGTATATCTCAGAAGTTGACTCTATTGGCCAATGGAATAGACACTCATCCCTTCCCCAGTCTTTTAAACTTGGATTTTGACAAAAGATATAGCCATTACACTGATTACACAAATAGTTACCGAGGTAACACTGGGTGACTGAGTTGCATGTGAGAGCCCTCTCTCAAATTGGAAAGGATAGATTCTTGTTTCCAAGCGGGTTTTGGTTACCTCTGGGTTTCTTTGATGTAGCCCATAGAAATTACAGAGAGATAACAGGGGGGAATATTGAAGAAATAATCATAAACTCACTTTTAAATTAATTATTGAGTGGAAAAGGTGAAAAGGGGATTAAAGAGAAATAGGAGCTCATTCTCTCATTATGAATGATCATTTTATGAAATTGGATTTGGAGATCTCTTGAAGTTTGTTGGCTTTGGGACTGAAAACTGTAATAACCCTCCTATATTGTTGATGTGTTTATATGTGTTTCTTGGGTTAAAAAGTTTGTGAAACACTTTAAATGTATGTTTGATACCACTGTAATGTTCCCACTTTTTTTTTTGTATTTTTCTTGGTTCAGAGTGTCGTCACTTTGTCAAACAATTTGTTGTTTAGAGGAATTAAGTGTTTGTTGATATAGTAGTTTTAACAACACTTCATCACATTCCTTGAGATATAATTGATACCCATTTTGGAGATAACAACAAACTAAAATATAAGGTACACATTCCCAAATATGGTCTATAATATAATGCCAATACTGAAGACAAAAATATTTACTACATTTCTTCTTTAGGAAAGAAAATTAGTGTGCATTCTTCATTTGTATTTCTTTAGACTTTGTCAAATCATGAAATGCTTGAAAAATCTAATGGAAGATAGAAAACATACCCAGTTAAAGGAAAAATCCATAGAGTTCAAACAAAGATAAAGGAATCTTATTGGAGCATGTTGGAGAAGGGAGTTAATTTCCAAGGAAATGCACTGAGCCATAGTTTAAATTTTCTATTTTCCCCCCTTTTCAGGTATATTTTACGATCAATTTTGTTCAAAATACGACAAGAAATTGTTGGAATTGCAGACTTGAGTGATTCAATCTATATAATCCAAGTATCACATGGGTTTATGTATTCAAAAGTTTCATTCATGATGTGTGGAATTATGAACAACATGGAATAGGATGGTGGATAAAAAATGAAATGGATGATGGGTAGGAAGTGGTTGATAGTGTTAAGTTAAAAATCGTGTGAGATTGCAGTAGGGTGCATATTGCTTTCATGGATAGAATTTGTTGTCCTATAGGATGTATTTTTTATTTCAACTTGTATTTGACAAGTGGATATGAAATCCACATGTCATTATTGGCATTCATCAAAATTCCAAACATGTCAAATTGATGTCTAAATGCATAGGTTACTTTTCAAAATCTATAGTAGGGCATAAGCTAATAGCACTGGGTAGGGGCATAGACGTGGAATCATGGAATTACGATTCAGTTGATGACACCTGGATAGGATTAGTTCAGGAAGTAAATGAACAATGAATGAGCGTATAGGCTATAGTTCATTCCCAAATTCCAACATAGGAGCTGGTCTTCTCCTCTCTAGCCTCCAACTTTTCTCTGCGACTACCATTTGTGATTTTTCTCCATTGCAAGTTCCATCTTTTCTCTACAAATTTTCTAGTTCTTAGAGATGAAGCTTGGGTTTGGTCATTTCCAGAGTTGTGGCCTCATGCTAAGAAAGTGATATGAAAATCCTACCACCAAATCCAAGGATCAAAGAGAAGGAATTCTTGCAAGTTTTTCACAATGGATTCTAGTCTCTAGACTCTGGTCCTCTACTTCCTCCAGCTTTTCACACTATCTAGAGCTAAAGGTATGAGGTAATTTCCTACTCTATATTTAAAATATATTTTTTTCCATGATTATTTTTGATTGGCCATGGTTTTACCTCTTCTAATGGTTAATATTGTATCATTCATGAGTCATGCCCATCTTCCATTATCTCCATGTTCTTAATGCCTCCTATGCCTCCCAATTCCAAAATCATTTTTCTAGTCTTGAAATCCCTGTTAATCCATTGAGTTGATGGTGAATGGATGATTGTGTTTGCATTGATTTTGAATGGATTATTATTAAAATGTTTTACAAAAAAAGATAACTCCATTTTGATACTCCCATGTAATGTCCCCACTTTCGAGTTCTCTTGCTCTGTAATTGGAGATGTCTTTCAAGGTTTTTGTCAGTCTGATCATAGGGGTAATTTGATGTTACCAATGAGATCATATGGTTTATAGGAGTTATATGATGCCCAACCAGGTCTTTTTATCATATTTCATCATCAGGATCACTCATGCACAATCGGTTTTTGGTTCCGATGCATTTCAACCATTTCCGTAAATTCGAAGTAATATTGACCATTATTTAGTTAATTTCACTAAGGGTGTTATTTTGATTAAATTATTTAAGGAGACACCTTAGTTTTATAGATAGTTGGAACCAGGATGAAAACATTTAAATGTTTGAGATGCTGAAAATGACTTCCAGTGCCTGAAAATGCTTTAAAGTGAAATAAATCACTTTTCAGAGTAAAAAGATTTACTAAATTAATAAAGTGATTTTGGGGGAAATATTGAAGAAAGAATTATAAAATCACTTTTAAATTAATTATTGAGTGAAAAAGGTGAAAACAAGATTAAAGAGAAATAGGAGCTCATTCTCTCATTTTGCATGATCATTTTATGAAATTGGATTTGGAGAGCTCTTGAAGTTTGTCGGCTCTGGGAGTGAAAACCGTAATAACCCTCCTATACAATTGATATGTTTCTATGTGTTTCTTAGGTTAAAAATTTCGTGAAACACTTTAAATGTATGTTTTGATACCACTGTAATGTTCCCACTATTGTTTTTGGATTTTTCTTGGCTTAGAGTGTCGTCACTTCGTCAAACAATTTGTTGTTTAGAGGAATTAAGTGTTTGTTGATATAGTAGTTTTAGCAAAACTTCATCACATTCCTTGAGATATAATTGATACCCATTTTGGAGATAACAAGAAACTAAAATATAAGGTACTCATTTCCAAATATGGTCTATAATATAATACCAATTTTGAAGACACAAATATTTACTACATTTCTTCTTTTATAACAACGTTAATATAATGTAAACTATATATATATATATACATATATATATATTGGTTGTAGAAGTTTACAGTCCTATAGAAATCCCTTTTGCGGACGACAATAGATAAGTAATGGACAATGCTCTTCTAGTAGAGAACTCAACCAATCTTGGAGACGACTTTGCTTGTAGGAAAAGACTCAATCTTCAGCAATAAATTCAGCCACATGGTAGAAGATACGACCTAGCATGTGTGTAATCCTCCTAGCAAGAGGTAAATCATTTAAACCACAATATAACTCAACCCCAATAGTGAAACTTGAGCCAAATAGTGAATAATTCGACCCATAACACATAATCCTTAGTTCAACGTATGGAAATCCACCCCAAATAGTCAGATACTTGGCCCCTTTAGAAAATATTGTTGCCACAATAAAAAAATGACCCTCTCGAGTATAAACTCAACCTCCCCACCTTAGAAACTTTACCCACAAATGAGGAATGCCCAACTGCCAAGGAAGAACTTAATCTCAAGCAAATAACTCAACCACTTGTCAATAAATCTCAGCCACCATATGATGAAATCACTTGCAATGATGCATAGTAAGAATATTTGAGTGATATCCTCTGAATGACCATCTAGGGTGGATGATATCACCGTGGAAACCGATCTTCCAAACTCTCTAGGGATTTCATCCCAAGAGCCAAAGCCACACAGAGCTCTCTCAATTTAATTTTAGAAAATAAGGATATGCAAAATAAGAGAGGGTGCCCTCATTCTCCTTTTATATCCTCGTTGACCCCTTTTGTACCCTTTTTACCTTTTAATAAATTAAAGGGACTATAATTTAACTTTAGAAAAATCACTTTATTAATTAATTAACCCCCTTTTAATTGTCGAGAAGTGATTACTTGGCTTATAATTCATTCCCGGACGTCATAAGTTTTGTTTTCATCATTCCAACCTTTATATATTTTCGTCCAAATTCCAATGTTCTATTACACGAAGGTGTTACTTCCAACAATATGACCCAAATAACATATTGAGTGCATTTAATTAATTTTTACTCAATAATACCCTTAATTTACTAGAATCACCAGAATTGCACTGAACCAAGAACAAACCATGTGGAAGTGGTCCTAATGATGAAATAAGTTGAATGGAAAAGGTTGGGACTCATAGAACTCGTCCAATTCACCTGAGCTCTGTGTTATCCTCCATTACCCCTATGGTTAGGCTGACATAAATCCATAAGTTCACCTCCAAATGTAAAGTAGGGGAATCCAAAAACGGGGACATTATAGTCCTCCCTTCCCAAATATTGCTTGTCCTCAAGCAATCCCATCACAACTTGATGCTCCATCGATTGAACCAGATTGAAACTGAAAATGATACCAGGGTCCCAAACCAACTTGGAATGTGTGAAGTGTCCTTTGTTCAACTCACTGTTCGGCAAGGTGATAACATAAGAGGATTCCTTAGTACTTATGATAAGTAGAGAAACTTGATACTACAAAAACTCGGTCATCTCCTTAGAGAAATTCTCAACTAGAGAACCAATCCCCTGCACCCCAGGAGTAAACTCCTAAAAATAACAATTGAAATTCATATAAAATGATCCTTTCCTCCACCACCTCCCTAAAATAATCATGGTATCCTCTAGCTAAACATACTGTCGCCAAAGCGAAGTGCTACAAAATATCAACGAATCACTAAAAAGTGAAACACCCTCCTTTAGATTGAAGCCCAATGGAAAACCTAAGTGATTTTCCCTGATAAATATCCTCTAATCTCTATCAATCATTGGACTATACAATCATGTAATCCCAGGTTCCCAATCTAATATATGAAAGGACCCACCATGTTGATGTTGCACCACTCTGATCATAACCGTCGGACCAACGTGTCTAGTCTGCATCCTCCTCTCTTGGAATCCCACACTCAAATACCTATAGGGGTTGAATCCACTATAAATAATATTAACATGCAAAGGTATATCCGTGAAACCAAGATCTCCAAATCCAATTCCAGACTCGATATTGGATATCAAAATAGAGAATCTATCCTACCATATAGGATAGGTCTCAACCCCTCCTCTACTAGAATCCAAAAAATAAATCATACCAAACATTGTCATCACTTTTTCAATCATCACCACAATATGAAAAAATATATCATTCATATGAATCCCTGTATCCCATATCCAATTTGGAATTCCATCGCTTCCAATTCCTACTGACTTCTATTATGCCATACTGATAACTATGGGAATCCAACTGAGCCTTGTCTCTAATCCTTGTATGCAATCAACTGATGGAAACCAAATACTAGGAATCAACTTCATGCATGAAAATATGTCTTTATCCTATCAAACAAAACAAAGATATATAATATTCCTACTCCTGATAATGTACTCCAACAATGCCTAGATTGTAGACACATTCCTGTAAATTAGCTATGTTATATGTGGCACCTCATCTTCATACAAGTCCAAGGGAAGTCCTACTGAAGGTGTATCATTCACCAGACTTATATCCATAAGTGTGGACTCAAGGAATAAATATGTGTCACCTATGTAGTATATCATGTCATCCCTCAATCTCTCCCTGCCATCCTGTGTCCTGACCACATGCCCTAAATAAAAAATATTTGTCATGTCTATAATTCCCCACGTCTCATCCAACTGTCACAAGGGATCCTCCCATGTCCTATTTTGTATACTGAGAATATCAAAGACATAAACAAAAACATATGCAACTGTAGAATAATCAGGTAAGTGGTAAGTTTGTTGGTCAATCCCAAGGGCATGGCCAAAAACTCATAAGGATACCTAAGAACAGTCCTATGAGTATCCTACTCACTGATCCTTCCCTGGTGACATTCCAATCGAAGATAAATCTTCGAAGAGTGTACCACTCCATGGAAATCATCTTTATGTGCTAATGGACTATAGGAATAGTCATCCAGACTTCACACTACTTCCATACCATCGCATGCCTCTAAAGACATCTCCTTAGATGAATGGTCAACCATACTCCCTCCATCATCAAAAACACTACTATTGCTGAGATTATGACCTCTATAGTTCACGTACTTCCACAAAATAGTGGGTCATCCTCTTTTGGACCCTCCATGATCCATCAAGTGAGAGTATGACTCTCACTTGAACTCCATTCTATCCAATTGTGTACCATTATAATCCTTTGCATACCATTGCACATCACTGCATACCATTGTATACCAATGCATATCATTCTATATCATGTATGTGTCATTGTATTGATCACTACACTAGTTTCATCTGAACCTAGATCCCAAATGGATGTGTCCTCATCTATAATATACATTTCCCCACAATCCATGGATGCATATACTCCCTTGTTTCCTGGTCCACAAGGTATATGATTAATTGTCTCATTAGTGGTCATGAATTGAGCCTTCAACGTGATCAAAATAAGTAGCTCCTAATCCCCATAATGAAAAACATGTGCATAGTTAGAAACCTCTAGGTCATACCTCTCTACAAATGCCTGCAAACCTGAATTCTCATCATGTTCAACCATCACAGAAGGTTCCTCCATCAAATAATAAATGGCACTCACATCCTCCTATGATATGGATGTAATATATGACTAATTGTCTAATGTGGAAGATTAGCGATGTACCCAAATCAACTCCGCACAAATATTCTCAACCTGCATATCTAATTCTTGAAGGGCCTTTTGCATGCTCTTCAAATAATCCTGGGTAATCTCAAGCTCCTGGGTAACTCTATCAACTTCCTCCTCCTTTCCTTTAAGCGCATCATGGTATATATCACCAAGCATGAGAAGATAACATCTATCAAAAAGTAGGTGTAGGTAGTTAGATTTCATTACTACCACTTCTTCTCTAAAAACCTTAAAATATGCAAGGGCTGGATCTCCTCCCAAACTATCATGTTACCCTGAATCTCTCCAACAACAATCTCCCACCAATGCGTGTGTGTCATCAAAATGTCTCATGGTTGTCATAATTTGGTCTTCACTTACCTTCAATTTACTTGTCCAGTGATGTGGCTCATGGGAACAATCCTCCTCAACCAAATTTTATGAATTTTCTTCTTCCTAACACTTCTCAAAATAATCGTTTTCCTTTATAAATAAATCCTAAGAAGGGATATCAACCTCCAAATGTATCTCTTCCAATGTTAATCCATCATCATACATGGTGTACTTACACCCAAATAATCATAAACATCATAAGAAGTTGATGTTGATTAGGAAACTATATCACATGGGTTGTTATTTCGTCCATCACACATGCTAATGTCATTACCCTCATAGGCTAGCTCTAATGGTGTATCAAAGATTGTTTCCTATTCTTCTCATTGTACACATCCCTATCATAAATAGGTGCATGTTCATCCAAAAGTCCAATCTAAGGTTCTATCAAACCTTCTTCATGACGTGAGGTCTCTGCTTCATCAACTACCTTGGATTTAGATGTCTTTTTCTTTTTCTTCTTCCAAAATAGAGGCTTCCACCACTCTAGATGCTCTAGTAATGTTGTGAAATTCCTTTGATAGTTTTTACAAGATTGTAACAATTATATCATGAGTTCTCGATTTATCTCCATATTATAAAACCCCAAGCTGATTTTTATTCACCTTTTCCTTAGTTTGATAGCTAAGCTTGTATACCCTCATAGGATGGGAGGATCACAAGCTCTAATACCACTGTAATAACCCTCCTATAATGTTGACATGTTTCTATGTGTTTCTTGGGTTAAAATGTTCGTCAAACACTTTAAATGCATTCTTTGATACCATTGCAATGTTCCCACTAATTGTTTTGGTATTTTCTTGGTTTAGAGTGTCGTCACTTTGTAAAACAATTTGTTGTTTAGAGGAATTAAGTGTTTTATGATATAGTAGTTTTAGAAACAGTTCATCACATTACTTGAGATATAATTTATGCCCATTTTGGAGATAACAAAAAACTAGAATATAAGGTACACATTCCCAACTATGGTCTATAATATAATACCAATATTGAAGACACAAATATTTACCACATTTCTTCTTTTATAAAAACATTAATATAATGTAAACTCAGAAAGGAATGCACCAATGAATACAATAAACCTGATATATATATTGGTTGTAGAAATTTACAGGCATGTATACATTCTTTTGCAGACAACAATAGATAAGCAATGGACAATTCTCTTCTGGTAGAGAACTTGACCCAACTTGGTGATGGCTCTACTTGTAGGAAGACTCAATGTTCAACAATAAATTCAGGCACACGATAGAATATATGACCCAACATGCGTGTAATATTCCCAAAAAGAGGTAAATATTTCCAACCACAATATAACTTAGCCCCAAGAGAGAAACTCTACCCAAATAGTGAAGAAGTCGACCCAAAACACATAATCATCAGTTCAAGATATGGAAATCAATCCCAAACAGTCATATACTTGGCCCCTTTAGAAAACAATTTTTTCCACAATAAAAAACGACCCTCTTGAGTATAAAATCGACCTCCATACCTTAGAAACTCGACCCACAAATGAGTAATTCTCAGCCGCCAATGAAGAACTTAATATCAAGAAAATAACTCAGCCATTGTTAATAAATCTCAGCCACGATATGATGAACTCACTCACAATGAAGCATAGAAGGAAGATATGAGTGATATTCTCTCAATGACCACCAAAACTAATCTTCCAAACTCTATATGGTTTTCATCCCAAGAGCCAAATCTATTAAGATATCTCTTAGATTCATTTTAGTAAATAACAATATAGATAATGAGAGAGGGCACCCTCATTCTCCTTTTTCATTTTTTTTACATGTGGTTCATGACACCGAAGACCGGTACTTGCTATGTCCATAGAACCCCCCAAAAAAATTTGCCAGAGAACATGGGGAGGCCAAGCATTTTCGGAATATTGGGGGCTCAACAACAAGAGCATCATATAGACCCATTTAAGGACATCACATGTCACTTACAAGGAATTGAACCTGGGTGGGGAGGGTAACAACCATTCCTCCCAACCACCCAAGATACATCCAATGGACCCTCATTCTCCTTTTATTTCCTCATTGACCATTTTCTGACCCTTTTTACCAATTAATAAATCAAAGTGACTTTATAATTTAACTTTAGTAAAATCACTTTATTGATTAATTAACCCCCTTTTAATGTTGGAAAGTGATTACTTTCCTTGTAAGTCATTCCCAGACATCAGAAGTGCCTTTTTAATCATCCCAAACTTTATATATTTTCTTCCTGATTCCAATGAGCTATAACACAAAGGTGTTCCTTCCAACAATATGACCCAAATAACACCTTGAATGCATTTAATTAATTTATACTCAATAATACGCTCAATTTACGGGAATTGTCGGATTGCCATGAAACCAGGAATTAACTCTACGGAAGTGGTCCTAACGATGAAATAAGGTGAATGTACTAGGTTGGGCCTCATATGACATCCCCAATTCGCCTGATCCCCATGTTATCCTCCATTTACCCCACTGGCCAGGCTGACATAAACCCATAAGTTCACCCCCAACTGTAAAGAAGGGGAATCCAAAAATGGGGACATTACAAAAACCCTTGAGCAGATTAGGTTTGGTGGTAAAACTATCCACACTAGCTGATCAAAGGGAGAGATCACACAAATATCTCATTGGATTCATTATGGAAGAGGAATATTGGGTCTGGTGGTGAAACTAATCCACCCTAGTCAATCAATTGGAGAGATCACTTAGATCTTTCACGGGTATTCATTGTTGAAGACAAAGAGGCTCCATTTTTCCAAATCATAGTGATTTGTAGAGTATTTGGACACTTTGTGGGAGGGTGCAAGACATAGATTATTCCATTGCTTTCAATAGTTGTCCAAATCGGTTGTCCAAAGGTGATTTCTATTGTTGGGTGCATTCCTTGAGGGAGATATGCTCTCATCCCCCTTTTCCATACATTACTCCTTGGGGTGTGAGAATTCTAGAGGTTGTTGGTAGTAAGGAGGGCACACATACACTATCTCTCAATTTGTTTAACGTTATTGCTATATATATTGCTACAAAAAGGAAATGAATTGATTGTTGGGGGTGTTCTTGTGAAGTTTGTGAGATGGAAGACATTATACATAGCAGATTGTGGTGTCTAGAGAGGGGGACGATTCCATACAGGGGATATTTATACTTAGACACCTATAGGTAACATATCTAAACATTCACAAACCATTTCTTAGTGTTGTTGTCAATTATAACAAAGAGGAATCGTACATTGTTGTAGCTGCCATTATTCATAGGTAATATCTTCACCAAATTGTGCCATATACCTAGTGACTTATGGTTTTTATGTGGAGGTTTACACTACATATTTATTGTTCTTCACATAGTCACCTACAAGTTTGTTGAAAACTGTTTGAAAAAATATATGAACAAAATAAAACACACAAAACCTATTAGCAGTAAAAAACTATCCTAACAACAATCCAAGAGGGAATTCTATAGCAATTTGTGAATTTTTTGACACAAGTCCTCAACTAGACTAAGCACAGACATATCAATAGTAAACATAAAATAATTTCAGCCATAAGAGGGGATATTACAGTGGTATTAGAGTTGTGCATCTTTCTATCCCGAGGGGAAATCAGTGAAAGATATTTTCAAATTATTTCCAATGAGTGACCAACACTATACCTTTCAATTTCAGCAGTGGTAACTTAGTATAAAGGTTCACATTCAGTGGATCAAGAAATATGAAGACAAATCATGAATGCATGGAATTTTTTTTGCAACTCATGGAATAATTTTTGCAAGTCTTTCAAGGATATCAGAAGAATCTAAAAGCATTGTTAGAGAATCCTAAGTTGTTGGAGCCTCACTTATCAGTTGGGAATAAAGAATAGGGGTTCAAATATGAGGTGGTTGGTGACGTGAATGCTTCACCTCATGACAGAAGTTTGACATAACCCCAAGATGACTTCTTGGAAGCGCATGTAACTATGCAGGTTGAGGATGGGTGCAGTGAGGTTGACAAAGAAACAACATTTAATACACTAGTAGATTTTTTTGTGGAGTTGATTTTGGCACATTCTTCATCATCCACAATAGAAACTCAATAATCTATAGTAGCCATAACACATGAATATGTTAGTGGTACTCATGATTTGAGGGAAGAGCCTCTTGTGATGGTCAAGCACGAGGAGCATTCAGATTTGCATGGGCTTGAAGAGATGTATGCCTCATAAATTATTTATTATACACATAGTTTTCATCATGAGGATTATAAGCCACCTCTTTTAGAGATCCCAATGAAGGCTCAAGTCATAGCTACAGATGAGATAGTTGAGCATATAACTTGTGAACCATCCAAAAGGGAAGTGTATGCATCCGTTGATTGGGGAATGGGTATATTATAGACGTAGACACATTAATATGGAATCTGGGTCCATATGAAACTAGTGGAATGAGTGCACAATATAAGAATCCTTTAGATAGCATCCAACATTATCACGTATACCTTCAATGATGGTTGAGAAAGCATGACCAAGGGTTTGGAGAGATTCCTCTAGGGAGACCTCCTGACATAGGCTTCGAGAATGCCATTGAGTTTGGTTTACCCAGGATCAATGAGTTGATGGATGAACTTCATGGTGCAATATAAATCTCTGAGATTGATGAACTTAATGATGAGACTTATTCTATATGGCAGAATATATTTTCTTTTATGATACCTAGGATTGAGTTCGTAAGTGGATTTTCATACTTTGACTTCATTGAGATTTCTTTGTAGGATATGATTCATGGTAGTGGGTTCATCCCTTACACGTACTTTAGTTTGGGTTTCCAAAAGAGGAGAATGCAATTTAGGAATCATGGGAAGACAATTATGATCAGAGTGTTGCAACGTCAACATCTTGGTTCCTTTCTGAGGCTTGTTTGGAACCTTGGTATTACATTGTTTGGTATTTCAACAACTGATAAAGATGAGAGAGCCAGTTTTTACTTTCAAGATTTTACTCCTATGGTGCATCAGATTGATTTCCTAGAAAATAAATACTCTAAGGGGTGGACCTAGTATTTGCAGTATCCAATTACTCTACTCATCGATAATATTCTGGAGGTTTCTTGTGTTAGTACGTTGTAGGGCGGTGCTTTGAGCGGAGGGTGCTTCACATCTTCCAGGTTGGTTTGGGATCCTAGATCATTCTCAATTTCAGTTTGGTTCATATGGTTGATCATAAGGTTGTGATGAAATTGCTTGAGGACAAGCAATCTTTGGGAAGGGAGGACTGTTATGTCCCCATTTTTGGGTTCTCTTTCTCTACAATTGGAAATGTCTTTCGAGGTTTGTGTCAGCCTGATCAGAGGGATAATTTGATGTTACCATTAATCTCAAAGGGTTCAGAGGAGTTATATGATTCCCAAATAGGTCCATTTATCATATTTCATCATCACGATCACTCATGCGCAATCAACTTTCGGTTCTGATGCATTTCGACCATTTCCATAAATTGGGAGCAATATTGACCATTATTTAATTAATTTCACTAAGGGTGTTATTTTGATTAAATTATTTAAGGAAGTACCTTAGTGTTATATCTCGTTGGAACCAGAAAGAAAATATTTAAATGTCGAGATGATAAAAAGTGACTTCTAATGTCCGAAAATGCTTTAAAGTCAAATAAATCACTTTTTGGAGTAAAAATGTTTAATAAATTAATAAAGTGATTTTGGGGGAAATATTGAAGAAAAAATTATAAGGTCATTTTTTAATTAATTATTGAGTGGAAAATGTGAAAAGGGGATAAAAGATAAATAGGAGATCATTCTCTCATTATGCATGATCATTTTACGAAATTGAATTTGGAGAGCTCTTGAAGCTTGTTGGCTCTAGGACAGAAAAATATTGAGTAGATTGGGTTCGGCGGTGAAACTTTCCAACCTAGCTGATCAGAGGGAGAGATCACACAGATCTCTCACTGGATTCATTGTGGAAGAGGAATATTGTGTTTGACAGTGAAACTAATCCACCCTAGTCAATCAGTTGGAAATATCACTCAGATTTTTCATAGGTATTCATTGTTGAAGACAGAGGCACCATTTTTCCAAATCGTGGTGATTTGTAGATTATTTGGACACTTTATGGGAGGGTGAAGGACATATAGTATTCCATTTCTTTCAGTAGATGGCCAAATTGATTTTCCAAAGACAATTTATATTGTTGATCACATTCCTTGAGGGAGATCCACTCCCATTTCCATACATTCAAAAATGTTTTTTAGTCAATGAAAGTTTTTAGTATTTTTTTCGTTTGTTATTTTTTAACTAAAATTTGCATATAACATACAAAATAATTTTACACTTCTAAAAAAAATAACCTTCATGAAATTTTCACTTTTGACATGCAGAGGAAATTCAAAATTAGTGCTCTCAACAAAAGGATGTTTCTAATAATCTCTTCCAAACATAAAATCATTTTATGTATGAAAAAGTATTCCATGCAGATATGGGCAGTGGGAATTCAACACAATTGGATCCATTGAGACAAGGAGAGGAACTACATTAGTTAATATGTATTTGATTTATCCCTAATAAATCGGTATTGATGTTGAGAATCTATGGTATTCATGTTGAGAATCTATGGTATATGTATTTGATCAATCCCTAATTACTCGGGGTGCATGTTATGATATTAGGTTCATATAAACTAGAGAAAAGAGAACGTCGCAAAAGCAATCTCGAATTCTGTTGAAATTTTTTGTTATACAACCTTCGTTGACTAAAAGCAGTTTTGATTTTTTTTCTTGTATTACTATTATAATAAAGGCCTAGGATAAGGGGCAGACACTCATCGAGTGGTTCTTATGTACATGTAATCTCACAAATCTCTTGGGAAATTTCATGTTATTAGTCCCTGTTGTAGGCATAGAGGGACTATAGAGATTGATAATTCATTGACCTCATATTAGATTGTCCATTGACCACAAATATTTCCATATTATTTATTGTTGGAACCAGGGAACTAAAAACGTCGATTTTTATATAGTAAAAAGTACCATATTTGTCATGATCTGATAGGACAACGGATTGGAGGTCTTATTGTCGACTTTTCTATTCCCAATGTTATATATGTTGGCATATCCAATGTATTTCATCGTATATGGTATTTTTGAATCATATATTTTCTTATACATTGGTCGAAGGTGGATTAATGCTAGCATTAGTTTGAATGTTTGCTTTAGCATTTTCTGCTAGCTAGAATACATTCTCTAGCATATTAATATGTGTGATTTTTTCTTTATTCTTGCGTTCTTCGAGAGAAGAGGCCTGACATGCTACATTTTTTATTAAATGTTTTCACAGGACTACGCCTTTCGACGATTTTGACAGTCTTAAGTGTTTACCTAACAGGTTTGGCAGTCTTAATTTTTTATTGTCCAAATGCATTGCAATACAGTTTCGTTCCATTTTTTTGATGGTGTTGTTTGCAGTGAAATTGTGCTGAATTGTTCTCCACCGGCATCAGTGGTTCAGTGGTTGATGCTTGTTCGTTGGTTCGTTCCATGATCCTTGTTCTTGTTTGATTCAACTTTGCAAAGTTGAGGTCTTGCAGTTGCAGTTGGACCTCTTCGTGGTTGTCACTGGTTTGTTGTTTTTCAACTTTGCAATTTGTTGGACCTGTTGTTGCGGTTTGCAGTTTTAGGGTTTGAGATAATGTCATCCCTTGTTGACGGGTAAGATTCCGTGTCATCGTTTCATTGGTATTTTTCAATGGTGGGAGTTTGTGCCTCAAAATTATATTGCAGACTATCTTTCTCTGTGCTCTTAATTTCTGTTCCTGGAAACCATGCGTGTTCATATGTCGAGTGCCATGTACATAGCTATTTAAAAAATTGCAATGTAGAGGGGTTTTCGAAAAGTAGTTCGGAGCTATCAGAAGAGGGAACCGTCCACCGGGGTGTAGACGCAAGGAATGATTTTATTCTGTCGTTCGAAAAACTGCATCCAGTTGTTGCCTTTGTCCCATTCTTTGTATTTTGCAGAAATTTTTTCTGGCTATGATAATCTTGTAGGATGCACGCCATGAATAGGTTCAAATCGATCTTTCTGCTGAGTAAATTTATGGTGTTATTTATTTGTGTTGTTTCTTTTTTTTTGGTTCACTTTCCATTATGGGTTTGGTTTATTCTCATCCGCTATGGGGACTAGGGGGGATTGAAGTTGACAAGAAGAAGGTCAAAATATACATATGGGGATTGGTACCCAGTTCCGTGCTTGTAGTTTTCCTATTTTGCTTTCCTTTTTTTTTCCTACTTTTATTCTTTTTTTCCCCTTTTCTCTGTTTTCATGTAAACTGAAAGTATCTAACAAACAGATTCAAAACGACAGTTCAAAATATGAAAGAATTAATAGATGTTGATTTGTATGAAATAGATACACACTCCATTATACATGACAACATTGATGAGGTTTTTCATAGCAATGGTCTTTTTAGATTGGATGCATTCTCGTATACTATAGGGGATTTCCTTTTCGATGCATTTCAGGTTCTATTGCATTTATGCTATTCCTTGACCGACCTGCGCAATGGATTGATAGATTATTTCTTGGGCTGTTTGAAAAATGGCGATGCTGAGGCATTGGAGTCGTATGAATACGAACGCGAATCTGATTTTCTTCGGTAGTTGCATGGAATACATGATGTCCAAATGTATTTTTCAAAGATGCAGTTGTCTGCATCCCCAATTCTTCCTGCACATGAGAGGGAACTTTGGGGAGATACATTTTGTATACGGTGGCTGTCTAACTGGCTCAATATATCAATTGAAATATGGTCATTGACAAGAAAAACAAGATATCTACTATTCAAAAAAACTACATCTGACAATCCATATTGCATCATGTTCCATGATGCCAATGCTGTCAGTGGTCATTATGAACCACTACTTTATAGAAAAATGTCCATATGCAATGTTGAAGAAGATCATATTTACTTATCCCTCATTTGCAAAGACATTGAATCACAGTGGAAACGAATTATGCATCGCATAGATTGCCATGGTTTACAGCTAGCAACAACTGTTGTGTCTAGCTGTGGAGATAGTGTGTTCAATGCAATTTGTTGTTTGGTAGCAGGGGATTTCGATGTGCATTCGTTGCGACTTTACACTATACAGTCCTTTTGCAATGCAATTATAAGCGGCAACCAATAGGATTTTAGGTGCTTGCATGAGCACCTTTCGCCATATCTCCTGCAAAATATGTCGACAATTGGAAGTTGGAAAGAATACCTTGTAAACATGGCGCTGCCATATGAAAAAGGGAATGTGGAGGGTTGCAGATTCTGTTTGCAATGGTTGTATATCATTTTCAGAGTAAATATCCAGGTCTGGTCAGCCTTGCTAGATGGCACTGTCCATTCCTAGTCTATTGATTCAAATTACGATTGAAAAATTGACATCCTCTCGTTGAAAACAGATACAAAACATATCCATTATGAACCTTTGCTTGGACATATCAGTGGTTCAGGGTTGAATGTCCATGCCAGCCAAACCGCATCGAATCTGCATACGCGTCACATTCTTTTTAGTGAGAATGAAACCCCTCCCAGTTGCGATATGGCCATACAGGGCTTGAACAAAAAAACCGTGCATGAAATTGTAACGACCCTAATTGGATACATGTTTAAAGATTATAAAGCCAAATTAATTAAAAGAAAATGATTGTGATTAACTAAGTAATACTCTAACTACAAACCACATTTAATGACCTGAGAATTATAATTTAAAAGATCAATGAAAATGATATAAAAGGGTGGCGTATGCAGAGAGGAAAAGCCATGAATCCCGAGGAGATAAAACATTAATTCATGACGAAGGACGAGGGACGGAGGGTGGTTGTGGAGTAAGTGCGTGAGTCGATCGGGAGGAATAAGGGAGGAAAGAGGGGGATGCACACATCATTCGGCAGGAGGAGGGAATGGATGCTGCGGACCGTTGTTTTGCTATTTGCAGAAAGCCGAGAGCTTTGTTGTGACATGTGTGCTCAGATTGAGGCACGAGATTTACTGGTTTGTACATACTGATCAGGGAGGCACCGAGTTTATAGAGGTTTTGGGCACGGGGGCCAGGATATCCGTAGATATCCTGGAGCTAGGTCGTTCTCCTAGTTGGCAGGGTGGACATTAGTTTTGGGCAGTTATTTTCTATGTCTGTGACAGGACTGGACTGTGTAGCACGATAGCAAGGCAACAAGGGCAACAAAAATTAGCATCAGAACCAGGTATTTTGTCAAGTTATGTAATTATTTCTTTCTGCCATGAATTCGGTATTTGTTGATAAATCTAAGTTATTGAGGTATCTGTTATTCAAATCAATATTATGCTATAAAGTTATTATCTCAGTTGGAAAATAAATTGCTTATGAAAATAAATGATGTTTAGAAATATATCGGGCTGTTACAGAAATTCATCATAGTTGTGATGAGGCCATACAGGGCTTAAACAAAAAATGTAGAGTAAGTTATCACAACTTGAAAAACATTATGCGTAAAAACCGTCCCAGTTGTGATGAGGCCATACACCCCTTAAACAAAAAACGTACACTAAGTTATGACAACCTGAATAAGAGTGAAATTCATCCCAGTTTCCATCAGGTCATCGTTCCCTTGGACAAGAAATGTAGAGTAAGTTACCACAACTTGAAAAAGGTCATGCACGAGAGAAAAAAATACATTTCTACACTTCCTTTTAGAGAGAAAGTCACATATCACAATCTAAAGAAATTTGTTCATGCACAACAGAACAGAAATAGGTACGGTCACATATCGCAGAATGGTCATGCAGTTGTCACATTTTGTGGCCTAGAAGTAACACCATGCACTACTACCAATGAAAACCAGCAAACACTTTCTACTCATACTTCCCTGCGAAAGAAAAATGCAAGAAAGACGTACATGAAACAAATTAAAGACACTCCTTCCATTGCATGTGCAATTTGTGAACAACTGAATTTCTCAAAAAAAAGTAAGTCTTTCATGCCTGATTTTCAAGAAGAATACCTCCGCTTGACAGTGCACGATAAACCATTTTCCTGTGGCAAAATTTGTCTTCCATGCAAATGATCACTTGAAAATGGAAAGATGCCACAATTTGCAGCCCTTGAGAAAATAATATGTAATACACCACTACCAGATGTAAGTGCACTTACATAACTTGAGGAGAGACTTGTGTCTCTGGGAATTGTATTTGCACAAATTAGGCCTTGGGGATATAAACGACCCCGGATGGGCTTAACAAGATCCATTATTAATGTGCCTGTTCAGCTAGATGTTGTGCAAAAGGCCTTGCCACAATTCATTAGCGATACAATGGAAGTTTCTGTGGCTCTGAAAATATGCTTGCGATACAAAAATTTCTATCTAATAGGAAAAGTGTGTGTGCATTCTGTTATGAAAGCATTAAAGGAATTATGTTTTAGGGCCTTGTACAATTCACAAAACATTTGTATAAATGAAAACTTGAACAATGTTTTTGCAGAAGAGGATGCCAACTCTACAGAGACTCTAAAAAATTCTAGTGAATTTTATACAAGTGATGAATCAGAGAATGAAACACCTGCTAAGACATTGGTGCATGGATTCACTGATTCACAGTGCATTCGTGACTTGCAAGACAAGATTGTCAAAATTACACCTACTAAGGGGCAACGTCCACTTGGAATATTCAAGGACAAATTCGTTGAGGAAATGAACTTTCCAACACTCTTCTATGGAGATCCATGTGCCATTGACATTACAGAATGATTCAGTTATCAAATGATCCGATGGGAGATGCTACATTCAAGCGGTGACTTCTCCTGTTACATAACAAATTTGTTTTTCAAAACAATGCGCATAATAATAGAGCAAGTTCTCTCCCGCATGTGGGTTCGAATAAGAAAAGGCTAGTTACAAGGAAGAAAATTGTTGGCCAAGGATGTCAAGTACAAAGTAAACCTAGAAAAAAAATTGAAATCTAATATTGGATACATAGATTTCAAAAACATTTGCACCTCTCCTGACTATTTGCAACAAAACAAAAAAACTGTTTTTGCAATGATCCGGCAATTGGGCCCACCAACATTTTTCATCACATTTACAAGTGCAGAGCACTACTGGGATCCATTGGTAGATGTCGTATCTGACCTGCATAGGAACATGAAACATAAAAAACAAATCGATACACTAGAAAACAATCACATTGACTACTTCATAAGAAAAGACCCAGTGACATGTACTCACTACTATAGACATAGAATAAATGCTTTGAGACAATTTATATACCATGATGAAACATTTTTTGGAAAAATATCAGACTACTTTTTTGTGACAGAATTTCAGAATAGGGGAAATGAACATGAGCACACACTATTGTGGATAGAGGGTGCACTAGTCTATGGAGATGGAAACAACTCATAGATGGAACAATTTGTGTAGAAATACATAACATGCAACACACATCATTTGGATCCAGAACTTGCCAAATTTCATAGATATTACCATACAAGAAGTTGTAGAAAACGAAAAAACTCGCATTGCAGATATAAATTTCCCGTGCTGCCAATGCGAGCTACAAGAATCATAGAGCCACTTATTTTAGAGGACAATGTTGTTGTTGAGAAATCTAAATCCTTGTTCACATTTCTAGAACAAGGATAATTTGACAAGCTGATGAGCTTCGATGCGTTCTTGACAGAGATAAATCTATCAGAAGATGAGTACATCAAAGACATACAATGTATGCTTAAGCAACCAACAGTTTTCCTTAAACGAAAACTTTCCCATATTTGGAACAACAATTTCTCCAAGGACATGCCAATTATGTGGAAATCAAATATAGATGCGTGGTACATGCTCAATGCATATGCTGCAACGTCCTATTATACCTAGTATATGACAAAGGTTGACAAATATATGACAAGTGCATTCAGAAGAATACACAAATAACATGAAATAAGTCATATTGATTCCATATAAATGATACACACACTTGGAAAAACATTGCTTAATCTTCAACAAATGTCTACTCAACAAGCAGTTCACATTGCACTTTCCCTGCCCCTCACTTGTAGTTCAAGAAAATGTTTCTTCATAAACACATCTCCACTTGAAAAACACATATTTGTGCTTAAAACACCAGTTTTCTAGAACAAGAGCCTGACAATTTAGAAGGCGTGTTATGTCTCTCTATTATTGATTATCACCTTCAATGTCCATCTCCTATTAGGAATATATGCTTAGCAGAATTTGTATTGCATTACAAAAAAAATGGTGCGCCCATATCTAAAAGAAAAAAACCCTCTGTGATATGGTTTGTCAAATACAATAAACATTCTGACTATGAAAACTATTGTAGAGAAAAATTGTTTTTGTACGTTCTGTTCGATGAAAACTAAGAGACATTAAAACATAACTTCTCTACATGGGAGGCTGCGTATGTTGCCTTTGAGACTATAGTGCACATCAATGAAGCTATATTTACCTACAATTTTAATCCAACATGGGGTGATCTAGAAATTGTAGTTAATGAGCTAGAAAACCTCGACAATCCTGATGAGACATTCACAAACCGAAAAACAACCAGAACTCCTTGTGAGTCCTATGACTTCAAAGCGGAATTGCCTCGTCCTCCAGCAAGTGGAGGTGAAAAACATATCAATCTTTGTTTTCAAGTCACAAAACATCCTTTCCTAATTGAAAATAATGAATACCACAGAATAAGATGTATGTTGAATCAATAACAACAAACAATTGTAAAGGGCATTGCTCTTAAAAAATGTTTGAACATGGACACTCATCTGCACTTGTTCCTTATAGGTGGAGCAGGAACATGCAAGACATTCACAGAGAAAGAATTCTTCCAAATGATTATACAAATCTATGATTCAAACAATTCCTCTAATCCTATGAAACCAAAGGGCCTAATAGTTTCATACACAGGAAAAGCTGCATAAAATGCAGGTGGAACAATAGTCCACTCTGCATTTTTAATGCTTTTTAACAAGTCACAATTTCTTCCACTTAGCAAGGAAATGTTGGATACATTGCCTAAGATTTATGAGGAACTCCAACTTGTCTTTATAGATGAAGCATCTTTGATTGGCAGTCGGTTCTTGTATTCCATTGACAATCGACTAAGAAGCATAAAACATGTGCACACGAAATACTTTGGAAACATTGACATGATATTCCGTGGGGATATTTACTAGGCACAACCCATCCAAGATTCGCTGATATTTGAACAACCTACCATTAACATGGAAACAATGATGCATGACTTCTGGAGAGACAATATTAAATTATTTGAATTGCATACTACAATGCACCAGACAGATGAAACAGTCATTGCAATTTTGAACAGAATGCGGACAAACAACCTAACATATGATGACTTAAAATATATCAATTCGAGGTGCTTGTGTCCTGCACCAACAGACCCAACGTTCCCTAACCTGTTCTACACAAATAAGGATGTTGCAATGCATAAAATCCATATGCTATCGCTTATGCCTGGCGATGATATCATCATCAATTCAATTGACTTGGAAAAGGACAACCATGGAAATGTGTCGCGTCATGAAAATACAACCACTCTACTTTTGCAGCTTGTCCTCAAATTACAAATGATAGTTGAAATATATGCCTGTAACTATGATTCACATGATGGCTTGGTCAATGGTGCAGATGGAATACTCAAAGGCTATCCAAAAACATAAAAACTTGATGTCCTTTGGATTAAGTTCCATGAACTGCATATAGGCAAGCGACAAGCAAGCAAGTTGTCTTATCCACATAATTCAAAACCTAGAAGCGATTGGACACCTATTTTGTGAATATCAAAGCCAATATCGACATCAACAAAGAAAGGTCGACTGAAAATTCAAAAACAGTTTCCGATTAAACTTCCATGTGCATGTACAGTCCACAGATCACAAGTACTAACACTTGACAGTGTTTCATTTCAACCTGTTGGAATTCGGATACATGGACTTGTATACACAACACTGTCCCATGTCAGAAGCATAGACTCCTTGTATTTACTAAGTCCTCTTACAAAATATAACTTCAAATTCAAACATAAAGTTGATATTGAAATGGAACGACTCGAGACCACCGTAAAATGGCAACTGTACTATGATTACCAATTCATACAAACAAATTCATTTGTATCAATTCTCTCGCTTAACACACGCAACTTAAATGCACACATGCATGATATACTCAATGACTATGATACAATGCAATCCGATATTCTGTGGTTGCAGGAAACATACATGGCATTATGCATGCAGAACAAAGAATTCCCAAATCACAATTGCATATGAAGTTACATTACACACAGGGTGATGATATTCGTGAAAAAACATGTATCAATTTTGGAGCATATACATATCGAAGAAAAGAATGTTGAGGTCGGGCTTGCAAAAGTTTTTTTCCATGAAACATAAATTGCGATACTGAATCTGTATGTTTCTCCCCATGCAACATTCTCCAACATAGTAGATGTTATTTCCAATGTGTTGGGCCATTTCCATCTGAATGGACCCATTGTGCTTGTAGGAGACTTCAATATTGACATGCTACAAAAGAATGGAAAAACAAAAGAATTTGAAAACTACATGTGCAAATACAGTCTCCGCTTTCTTTTGCACAACAAAAGCCATCTGCAAAACACACTTATTGACCATGTGTGGTCGAATGTGCCCATTCATCAATAAAACATGTTTATCTTAGACACATATTGGTGTGATTATGATACAATTGGTATTGCACTTGAATTATGAGATATACTTCAAACATTTTGCAAAGTCATATTTCTATATTTCAAAGCATATTTGTATAGCTTGTTGCAAAAAAAAACCAAAAAAAAAAAAACAAATTATCCAACTTCTTAGTTTTCCCTGATTTGTAAACATACTGGTCTAGTCACCATACAGTTGGTGTTGTAATTGAATTATAAAATATACATCATGAAAAAGAAACAAAAAAGGTACATCCTTTTAAAATCTATATGTTACTCTATTCATCTTATTCTATTTTTTTTAGTATATGTACATAGTACTTGCCTTTTTCTTTACATGTTAACTTGTGTTCATATTCCTTCTATTTTCTACTTTTCTTCATAGAAACAAAGCGGAAAACTAGACGCCGCAAATAACTTCTAACCATAGATGTAGAGGAATCCATGCAAAGGTGCATTTTTTCTGCTCGTGGTCCATATTAAATAGTTTTCCGTTTACTCTGTCCATATTAAGTATGCGATCCAAAAAAGTGGCTAAGTATGGAATAAGGGATCTGTACATGCTCTATAACATGTCACGTCCATACTTTATAAAAGTACATATTTAGTATGTATTGCTCGTTTCTCGGAGCCTGCCAACCCTGGAGTTTGTCTCTCAATTTCTATATCGAAGAACTCAATAGAAGTACAATGTTGAACCAACCAACCTGCAAGTTCACTTGTCAACTTGTATATCGTACAACTTTGGGTCTTATTTGCAGGACACAGAACATTAGAGGCCCAATTTAGAGCCCGCCAACCCGCAAGTTCGCGATCTAATAGAAGTGCAATGTTGAGCTAGCCAGCCCGCAAGTCCACTTGTCAATTTGTATATCGCACAACTCTAGGTTCTATTTGCAGGACACAGAACATTAGAGGCTCAATTTACAGCCCGCAAGTCCATGATCCAAAAAAGTGGCTAAGTATGGAATAAGGGATTTGTACATATTTACTATGTATTTCTTGTTTCTGGGAGCCTGCCAGCGCTGGAGTCCGTCTGTCAATTTATATATCGTGGAAATCAATAGAGGTACAATGTTGAGCTAGCCAACCCTCAAGTCTGCTTGTCAATTTGTATATCACGGAATTGTGGGTGCTATTTGTAAAGCATGGAAAAATAGAGGCTCATTTTTTAGCCCGCCAGCCTGAGAACCCGTGATCCAAAAAGTGTACATGCTGTATAAAATCTCAGCCACCCCACACATCCACTTGTCAATTTGTATCTCGCAGAACTCTGGGTGCTATTTGTAGGACATGGAACAATAGATGCCTATTTTTTGAGCTTGCCATCCCGAGAACCCGTGATCCAGAAAGTGGGCAAGTATGGGATGCGATATCCGTACATGCTCTATAAAATCTCATGTCCATACTTTATAAAGGTACATATTTAATTTTTCTTGGTTTGTACACATACTAGTCTAGTCACCACATAGTTGTTGTTGCACATGGATTATGGAATATGCACTACGAGTCCGATCGAGCACTTTTGTTTCCTTAGACAATTTTATGCCCGCGGATTCCCCGGTACGCATTATCGAACTCTCGTTCCCCGTGTTCCGAGTGTGCATATTGCATCCAAAACTTGGTAATCCATGTCTATGCTCGTGAGTTTTGAGACAACGGTGTGGAAGATTTCATGTCCATCTATATATCTACATCACGATTCCAACTGAACGTCGTTCGTTTTCATAGTTCCCTATTTTTATGGCCAAAATTTCCTTTGTGGGCGCCATCAAGATCTCATGCCCCGTGTGCGCGGTATACATCTTGTGCCTAAAACTTCGGTGATCTACAATTGGACCCGAACTCGAAGCTTGCGACTCATTTGATAATTTTCTTTAATTAAATTATATAATATCAATATTTATTATTAATAATTTAGTACTTGAAAATAATGTTTTTAGATAATGTTAGCTATATAACATATATGTTATATGTTATACATGTAGACAATCGCAATCTTGAACCTGTCAGTCCTGGAGTCTGTCTGTCAATTTCTGTATCACAGAATTCCCAGTGGTGCGTGGAGGACACAGAACAATAGAAGTGCAATGTTGAGCGAGCCAGCCCGATGTCCGCCTGTCAATTTGTATATCGCGGAACTCTGGGTGCTATTTGTAGGACATGGAACAATAGAGACCCAATTTTCAACCCAGTATGGAATGAGGGATCCATGCATTCTCTATAAAATATGATATCCATACTTTATAAAGTACATATTTACTATGGATTACTCGTTCCTCAGAAAATTTGTAGGTCTGGAATTGGTGGATACACGTGTTCAAATTTCCAGTTACTTTTATATTGCCAGCCCGACCGTCCACTTGCCCGTAATTTCTAATACATATTCAATTTTGAGCCCACCACTCATGGAGTCCATCTGTGAATTTAGAGCCCGCCAACCCGATAACCTACGATATGTAATGTGTAACATATATTCAATTATGTCTATGGATTTGTATATCACGGAACTCTGAATGTTGTTTGTAGGACACAGGACAATAGAAGTGCAATGTTGGCCCAGCCAGCCCGCAAGTCTACGATCCAAAAAAGTGGCTAAGTATGGAATAAGGGATCTGTACATACTCTATAAAATGTCATGTCCATAGTTTATAAAAGTACATATTTAATATGTATTGATCCTTTCTCGGAGCCCGCTAGTGCTGGAGTCGATCTGTGAATTTATATATCATGGAACTCAATAGAAGTACAATGTTGAGTCAGCCAGCTCACATGTTCACTTGTAAATTTGTATATGCCAGAATTCTGGGTGCTATTTGTAACACATAGAAAAATAGAGGCTCATTTTTTGAGCCCACTAGCCCGAGAACCCGCGATCCAAAAAGTGTATATTCTCTATAAAATCTCAGCCAGACTGCAAGTCCACTTGTCAATTTGTATATCGCGGAACTTTGAGTAGTATTTGTAGGACATGGAAAAATAGAGGCCTATTTTTTAGCCCGACAGCCTGAGAAACAGCGATCCACAAAGTGGCCAAGTTTGGAATGCGATATCCGTACATGCTCTATAAAATATGATGCCCATAATTTATAAAGGTACATATTTTTTTTCCTTGCTTTGTACACATACTGGTCTGGTCACGACGCAGTTGGTGTTGCACATGAATTATGAAATATGCAGCAGGAGTCCAACCGTTCGCTTTCGTTTCCTTAGCCAATTTTATGCCCGCGGGTTCCCCGCTACGCGTTATCGAACTCTTATTCCCCATGTTCCGAGTGTACATCTTGCATCCAAAACTTGGGTAATCCATTTCTATGCTCATGGGTTCCCAGACGACAGAGTGCCAAATTTCATGTCCATATATATCTCTACATACCGAGTTCAACCAACCACCATTCGTTTTCATAGTTCGCGAATTTTATGGTTGCGGGTTCCTTTGTGGGCACCATCCAACTCTCAAGCCCCGTGTGCCTGGTATACATCTTGTGCCTGAAACTTCGACGATCTACAATTGGACCCAGACTCGAAGCTTACGATTCAATATAACTTTGTTTAATTGAATTGTAGAATATCAATATTTAATATTAATAATTTAGTACTTGAAAATCATGTTTTTAGATAATGTTTATATATATATAGATATATATATGTCTTGTTTATAAATATTTAATTCTAGCATCTCATCGTGTAGGAAGCATGTAAATCCATGTCTATGCTTGCAGGTTCCTAGACGATGGAGTGCCAGATTTCATGTCCATCTATATCTCTACATCACGAGTTCAACCGACCGCCATTCGTTTTCATGGTTCGTGAATTTTATGGTCGCGGGTTCCTTTGTGGGCATTATCTATCTCTCAAGCCTCGTTTTCCCGGTATACATATTGCGCCCAAAACTTCGACAATATACAATTGGACCCGGACTCGAAGCTTACGACTCATTTGATAACTTTGTTTAATTAAATTGTAGAATATCAATATTTAATATTAATAATTTAGTACTTGAAAATCATGTTTTTAGATAATGTTTATATATATATATATATATATATATATATATATATATGTCTTGTTTCTAAATCTCTAATGCTAACATCTCATTGTGCAGGCACCATGTAAATTGTCATTGATGGGTGCAAAGCTCGAGAAGATCTGCCATTAATGCACACTAAACCAATATTTGCGGAGGCTTTTGTTATCCCTTCCCAGTGTTAATTTTAAATACCATGGAATGTCATTTGCACATCATCATCTTGGTTAGTTCACGAAACCCTCCAATCCTTAAATGTTCTTCATCGTAACTGCCACCTTCGCACTTCTAAGTATGCAATAATTAAGCTTTACTTCTAACAACTCACCATACAACACGCATAGATATTGTCATTAATGAGCGAAGAGCTCGAGGAGATTTTTCATTCGCACACATTGAACCAACATTTCTGGGGGGTTATATTATCCCCTCCATTTGTTCATTTGAAGTAGCGTTTGGAGAAAACCAATGTTTTCATAAACTATTGGCAACACCTTCACAACAGTTCTCTAGAGATACAATGAACATCTTTGGACCTGAGGACCATAACCACCACAGTAAAAAAACATCGCTCCAATGGCCTGCCACAGTAACAAAGCAACCCAAATTTCTTCAAACAGATGAGGTTCATCCTAAAATTTATAGTTCTCACAAGCTTCCTATGGAGAAGAAGGGAAAAAGAATTGTAGGGGAGGTGGATGAGCTCGAAATTGAGAGTGAAAACATGGATCTTGACCCTGATCTGGATAACATATTTTGCAACCTTCATTAGCTGGGAGACACGATTCACCATAACTACCCAATGGACATAGTTGATGCCGAATTTTTTTACGAAGATGAATCCTTCGTATTCCAGAGTGTTGTTTTTGAAAGCGAATCTAAAAAATTAATTATTGAAAAAAGAGATGTAAAAAATAATAAAATAAAACATCGTTCATAACTTGACCTTGCCAATATGCAGGAATCCAAAATATTTGAACTTCACATGGCAACCGAAGATGTTCTTCGTGATTCCATTGGATTGAATGAGGCCAAGAATGCCAGACTAAAGGACCGGATCAAGAAATTAGAGGAAGCTTTGTTTCCTATGCCATTGCTTGGCAGTGATTTGGAAATAACCATGCCTGCAACTCCCTTCACCATTGTAGAAAAGATAAAAGACTCCTCCACCTTCCTCGCATCGTGTAGAGGATATGTGGAGAAAACTATCAACAAAATAATGAAACTGATTAGTACCGCCTGAGAAACATCACAAAATATGGAATCCCTAGGAAGTAGGGCACATAACTTGCTCGAACTTCTGTAGACGGATTTAAAAAGATGAAGAAAATTTCTATTTGCACACGATCATCGCTTTTTCCTTTCATGTCAACAACATGGCAGACACGAAAATAATATAACATGACCTCCCATCCAAAAAATGGCTCACTCAATTAGAATCATGCTAGAAACAGAAGGTAAAGAACCTGTATCTGATCGTCCAATCATGTGAGCAAGCAATATCAAAGAAAGAAACATTATTCACAAATCTCACCAAAATAGACTTAGCCGGAAGGACCAACGATTTCCAGGACCCCATCTTAATCGTCAACTCATTGGCATTAACCAATAAAGATTTCGATAACCAAGTTGATAATTTTAAGGCATTGTCTTTAGAATTTTTTTACAGGATTCTTGAATACCATGAAGAACACATGGACAACTGGCTAGTTCGCTATTTGGTACAGAATGGAGACATTCATTAGGCTCTGTGTAATATTTCTATTGATCTCAGGGAATTAGAAAATGAACTTTTCAGCATTAAAATCCGGAATGACATCAACGTCGCCCCCTTGAGAATCTACATTGAAGACAACTTGAAGCGGGTCGCCAATGAAATCCAATAGGAAAAGGAATCAGCAAGCAAATAGAAAAAATACTTATATGGAACATCGTTATAAATACTTTGTTTATCAATCTAGTTATTCAAGCAGGTCGAAGACAAAAGGCAACAGGAAAAGGCATTAGCAAGAAAATACCAAAAATACTTATATGTACCATCGCTGCAAGTCTATACTTATAGTCCTTTCTTTATCAATCCAGTTATTCCACCTTTTCTGAATAGAAATCTATATCCAAAGACTGATATATTCCCATTTCTACTTTTCAGGTATTATACTCTATCGTCTCCCACTTCTTCTTTCCATGGTCCTATTTCTTGTACATATTTCTCTTATGGTCCACAAGAGCCCCAATCCCAATCTATATGACAAATGCATTTAAATTTCCAGGAATATGTAGCAAACTATTCTTTTTTCATATATTCCAAATAAAAATATTCTTTTGTCTCCTTGTATATTTATGTGCTCCTAGATTTTCATCTTCAACTATGTTGAATGTCAAGACATTCTGTTCATTTTATTTCAATTCTCTTTTTTCTGATGCATATCTTTTTCTGCTTCGTCATTTTCAAAATTGAATTTGAGATAAATCACTCATTCAAATTTGAGATATTATATTTGACATATATATATATATATATATATATATATATATATATATATATATATATATATATATAGAGAGAGAGAGAGAGAGAGAGAGAGAGAGAGAGAGAGAGAGAGAGAGAGAGATAGATTAAATTCCAATAATATGTAACACGCTTATTAATTTTTTTATATAAATGTCATAAAATTGTGTTCAATACTGTTTTTCTACTCACACATATAGAGATTATGTCATTTTTTGCATCCTTACCACATGTCCTTCATACTACTTGCCACATTTGCACTGCAATTTCAAGGCCCAAGTCCAATTGTGCTATTACATCAACACGATGCCCTTAAAATTCAAACAGTCTGCAAGTCCGCTTGTCAATTTGTATATCGCAGAACTCTGGGTGCTATTTGTAGGGCACAGAACAACAAAACTCAAAGTTTGAGCGCTCCAGCCTGATAACTCGCGATCCAAAAAGTGCCTAAGTATGGAATGAGGACTCCATGCATGTTCTATAAAATCTCATGCCCATACTTTATAAAAGTACATATTTGGTATCTATAAAAGTTAATATGTACTTTATAAAAGTACATATTTCGTAGGTATAATTTATGGTGTCCAAGAACCATACTTTGATAAATTTCAATTTCTTTTGCGTCCACGAGGCCTTGTTTTAAAGAAAACTAATTCGGGAATGCTAATTTTTTTGTTTTTTTGTCCACGAACCTATGTAACAGACGTTACTACTATTCTATTGTATGATAATTTTTTTATGTCCAAGAACCTTTTAAATGTAATACTATTGTACACTACTTTTTTTGTCCATGATCCTTTTAAATCTTGCCTGTACTATCAAACTTAGATACTAGGAACCTTCGTTGATGTAGCAGACATTAATATTTTTTTATAACTTTCAAATAAAACTAATTCGGGAATACTAAATTTTGCATGGATACCACATGTATTGCAACTTGCAACCCATGTGTCTGTACACAGTCGCATTTACTCCCATTCCAACCTGGCAGGGACTACGCTGCCATGCAACACTTGTTGAAAAGTGTAATATTTATATTTTACAATGCAATTTTAAATGATAATGGATGTTCTAAATTCATTTAAATAATGAAAATTAATAGATTATGTTATATTAATGATTTTTTTAATACCTCTTAAAAATAAAATGGATGATATGAGTGCACCTATACCATAGAGAAAATAATTTAAATATTTTTTTTGCTTATCGTCTTTTATAATAAAAAGTCCTAAATTTTCCTCTTGTGAAGTCTTAAAGTCTTAAACAATATTATATTAATGATTAATGAATATTTCTATGCCTCTTTCTAAAAAAGGATGATATGAGTGCACCTATACTATAGAGAAAACAATTTAAATATATTTCTTTCTTACATTTTTTTATAATAAAAAGTCTTAATTTTTCCTCTTGTAAAACTACCATTTGTTAATTTAGATTTCTGGAAATAGATTGTGTATGTAGTTTATGAAATATTAAACGTTTGAGTGGACACTCCACCCAACTACCATTTACCAAAGGGTATATGGTATTATAAAGAAGTTATATATGGGTGTGATTTAAGGACAAATGTTATAAAAGAATAATTTATATAAAAAAAAATTAATATAGGTAAAAATATTTTGAAAGAGAAATGCATCCACACAATAGTATAAAAGTTTCCAATTACTTAGATGTACAATATAGAGGGACAATAATCACATACCATATGTAAAAAATCACACTAAAAGGACACATAACTACATTATATTAGATCAAGTTGGTCTTAAGAATATATTTGTGTTTAATATCCTAGCATTTCCCTTAATAATAACTTTGGAGAGGATGAAGAATTAAAAAAATGACATAGGTGAAGGAATGAGGCATTATGTCTATTCCCCTTAATGACAACTTCCTTCACACCTAACATTGTCCAAATATCAAGAACCTTGGCTTCTAGTAGGGGCTTTATGAAGATGTTATCCACTTGATCTTATGTTTGACAAATGCAGGTTGACTTCTAAATCATGATCCTCCAATGAAGTGTTATGTATCTCAATGTTCTTAGTGCACCGATGTTGAACTAGAGAGAAAGTTGATTTAATTTTGATTTCCACACCACAAAGTGGTAGAATGTGCATTATAAAAATAATAATAATTAGAAATGATCTATTGAATCCAAAGTGCTTCTTAGCTTGCTTGCACTGCTGCCCTAAACTCTACCCTAAACTTTTGGAGATGATTATATAAATAATTTTGTACAAATATGATTTTTGACACACCATATCATCCACAAATAGCTGGGAAGATAGAGGGAGTCAACCAAGTGATTGAAGACATGTGATGGATAACACATCCAAGTGAGAAGATTATTTGCATTTATTTGAGTTCACTTATACTATTGGGTACCAAGTTGTTGGGTATGTGTTATATTATTTGAATGATTATCCCATGTACTATAAATTGGAATGGGAGAAAGGGGGGTTGGCTTCCCCCCTCTATTTGGGGGTTCATGGTTTTATCCCTCAATAATTTTTTGGGTTTGTTTTTTGGTCCATTTTTTGCCTGTTTTTTGGGTGTTTTTTGGCCAATGGTTTTTCCTCCCATTGTAATGTAATTCCTTTGAAGGAATCTGATCAAGGTTGGCATATTAGAGTTTTGGATGTAGTCAGATCTTATATATTGTATTGTAGTGGTGAATTTAACACAATGGGAGTTAGAGGTGCCACTCTAAACATTTTCTAGTTTTCTCGGTTAAGAGTTTCCAGGGTAAATTTTTTAGTACTATGTGTGAATGTTATTGTTTTATTTTATTTTATTTATTTAAATAATATGTGTATGCATTTCTATACTATAAAGGTTTAAAACCTACACAGGCTTCATTGAATATGAGCCCATTTGAAGCTCTATATGGTAGAAAACGAAATACTCCGATGAATTGGGATAGCCCAGTAGACATGGTAGTACTTGGGTCAGAGTTTCTCAAGGAAATGGAAGAAAAGATGGTTAAAATTGAGTATAATTTGAAGGCAATGCAAGATAAAATAAGAGTTGTGCAGATAAGAACATGAAATATAGATAATTTAAGGTGGGAGAGTGTGTATTTTTTAAATTGAATCAAATAAATAGTTCATTGAAGCTGGGCAATTCTATTAAGCTAGTAGCCATATTTTGTGGTTCATTTGAGATATTGGACAATATAGGACCAATTTCATACATTCTTGCATATCCTACTTCCATGGATGTGCATAATGTATTTCATGCATCCTTGTTGAAAAAGTATGAACACGATCTTAAGCATGTCATTGATTGGACTTTGATTTGGGTGGAGCCAGAAGGAGACTTCTAGGTACAACCAATGTGTATACTAGACATGAAGGTCATGGTGCCCTGGAAAAAATCCATAGGGAAGGTAAAGGTCTAGTGGAAATGCTACAAATCCGAAGAAGCAACATGGGAGCTAGAAGATGCAATGTGGGAAGCATACCTATATTTATTTTTTATTTTTTGATAAAATTATACATATGTGTACACCTGCATGGTTCTTTGTATCGAGGACAGTGCCAAAATAAGCGGGAGGGGAATGCAATTCCATGGTTTTGATCTCTAGAAAAATAATGCATGTTTTTACATTATGAAAGGCCGGAGAGCCTAGAGATGTAATAGTTTTTGAATAATGATAATAATAATACATCACCGACTACAAATGGACAATGACAAATTTATAGGGGGGTATGATTCCACAAGAGAAAAGGGTAGCTATGGGGCTAGAACAAATTATTATATTTTATTAAAACCATCTTTGAATCAATGGGAAAAATGAATTACATGATATTCTTGGGGAAGACACATGGTTCATTGTGAGCATTCATATATGATGCATTTATTTTTTTTCGGGGGGTGTTACTCATTCTTCATTCTCATTATTTATTTTCTTAATTATAAGAGAGAGGAGAGGATTTTTTGTGGCAGTGAGCCATTGCTAATTGGTTGTATGAGAAGACTATATATTTGTAAAGATGATTGAGTTCATGGATGCAAGGGAATTTGGAGAAAAAATGTCCATATCTGATAATATCCAGAGTTTCCAACATTGATATTTATTGACCAAACTATTTTGGAGCCCTGGAAAGAAGTGGAATAACCCGAGGGACTACATTGCAGAAAATGGGATTAATTTATTTGGGTTGTGTATGATGAATGGGAAAGACAATTGTTAAGTCAATATTGTTGTGTGATTGAGTAGACTGTAACAACATGAGAGGATGATTTTCTGTGTGAGATTGGAGTCATCCTAGGAACCCGTCCCTGTGGATTGATAGCATCAACTTAGGGGTGACTTGCTGCTAATATATTTGGAGCATCAACATCTACGGTTTGGTGGAACGTCTGATGTCGACAACCAGTTGGTGTGGTTATTTGATAAATATAAGTGTTCTCTATTTATTATATTCATGTTTCATTTTACTATTTTCTTCTTCACTGTTTGATGTTATGTATATCTTTAAATTCTATTCATTCTCTGAGAAATATGCTTTACTGTGTATATATATGATCTTTTATGGTTTTGTATGAGTCTTTTGAATCAATGAGTGCTTATTTGTTAAATATAGTATCATAGCTCAAAATCATTTCAATAATGGGAGTGATTGAAGCACTCTATGATTTGGGTACCTTACAGTGTGGTATCAAAGTAGAGAAATTTGTCATAGCATGACCCAGCGGGGAGTTGGGTACGTTACATTTAGTGTAATTATGATGCTTGAAATCCCATGGAATTGATGGCTCATTGATTTGATTCCTACTTTTTATTTATTATCAATTTCAACCTGCATCCAAATGAAATTCAAGGACAACTAGAAATATGGTCTCAAGAGCATAAAAACCAAATGGATTCACGATTAGTAAAACTACATTGTATCTCCTCACACATGTATATTTTTCCATTCTAGAGCTCAAGATTCCTTCCATCAGTCTCCAAGGAAATGCTTTGTGAAGTTGACACCCAATGACCCAACAAGAACTTTTGCATGACATTCATGTCAAACAAGTACACTATGTCTGAGAATAGAGGATGTGAGATTGACATCTAACATTTATATTTCCATATGAGTGTAGTAGTGATCCATGAAACAAGTATAAGATGTGGTCTCTAGAATATGGAAAATTGACATTATTGACAACTACATCATTGTTATAGTGTATTGAAGGTTGAAAGAGGTATTTCTTAAATGTTAAAGAGTTCCTTGAAGGTTAAGAGCTATTTAAGAGATTCCTAGAAACATATATAATATTCATGTAAACAAAGGTATTGATTTCACATTTTCCACTGTAGGAAATTAATTCTCTTTGTTCTAATGTAGATATCTAAATTTCCTATTTATTACACCCAATTCTCTTTGTTATAATAAAATATAAATTCTATCACCCATCATTAGAGACTAAACCAAGCTTATCTTTGAATTTTAGAAACTTCACTAAACCAAAAGGAAGAGTGAATATGTCTATAGTGGACTAATATTAGAGTTTTGTTTTCATTCTCCAAGTATTTTTTAGATATGTTCAATGCACTTCCACATGATTCATAAATTATCAATAAACAAAACACAAATTTTCCACCAACTTTAATATAGTTTAAACGATTCATAAATTATGAATACATAAAACACCAAATTTCTACCAACTTTAATATAGTTTAAATGATTTTCAGTTAAATAAAGTGAAGTAGAATTAAATTGTTCTAATTACAAATTAGCATTATGTCCTTCTAATTGAAAATACACAAAGTATCCTCTTTAAACATATTACCAATAATAACATTTGTATTTCCATGAATAAAAACATAATCTATATGTTGAACTATTCATTTGTATTTCCATGAATAAAAACATAATCTATATGTTGAACTTAAATATGTGTAATGAGACAATTGGAAACACTATTTTCTACTATACAAATTGTCATACTCCAAAGTAACTTGTACACATTTTCTATTGTACAAGTTATCATACTCCAAAGTAACTGGTACATAGCTCAAAACTCTATTGGTTATTGTCTAATGTTCAACATCAAGAATTTTCATAAGCCTAAAAATGTTTGTTGGCATAGGGGTAGACCCAGGGTTCAATGCTTCAACAGTGCACCAACAAAACCCTAACTACCGGCCTTTTCGACAACACATGTGAAGCAGATGAAGTCTCACCAGAGGTAGATGCAAGGGTGGTTGCAGGACTCCAGTGTATGCAACCCTAGCTGGGACATAGATCTGTGATTGTAACACCTTAGCAAAGAACTTAGTAGTTATAGTTCATTAGTATTTAACCTTTTCTTACAACGCAGATAAACCCTAACTATAGAGAAATGTAGTATTCACTCAGATCTAATATATTCAAGAACTAAGCATATCAACACAGATAAGATCTAGCATCTTATTCACATCATTAAGCACTGAGCTATCATATCATGTCTATCTAGCACACATTACTATGCTAAGCATTAACCAAATGAACAATAAACAATCACAATGCACCAAGCGACCATAACACATGATGTACGTGGTTCACCCCCCGCCTGGGGATATGTCCACCAACTCTTCTCTTATTTATTATCTTCGATCAAGCTTCTTACAGGCACATAGCATCAAAATCCTACTCTGCAGGAGACAGGAGATCTACACACACCCCACTAGATCCTCCTTCCCTGAGCTAGGTTATAGCACAAAGCGTTTGTACAGTCTCTTACAGTCACTTGCACTTAGCCTTGCAAGCCTCACACAGTATGCACAAAGAATTTACAACTATCACTTAGCACATGAACGTCACACAGATGCGTATCTTGTCTTAGCACTTAGCAAGATACCAAGCCCAAACCCCCTTTTCATTGCCTAGATATCTATTTATACATTACAAAAAAGGCCTAACCATGGGTAAACCCATGGGACAACATCCCCATACCTATTACATGAACCCAAAACCCAAAATCCCTAAACAAGGGGTCGAGATCCCGTGATCTCTGCTTCGACTTGTGCTCCATGTTCGACAGCCTGTTGAAGTCCTAAAATACGTCAAACCTGACCAAGGATCTCCAAAACTTGGTCAAGGGACAACATTCCCTCAACACTCACCTGTGACTCATCTGAGTCACTCTCATCTGGGTATCTCTGCCTTGAAATCCTCAAGCTTCTTCGACCTGTTGTTGCGCCAAGGCCTCCTGCTCGACGAACTCCTTAAGAACTACCTCGTTCACAGTTCCTTCCAAGCGTTGCTCAACTATAGTGACTAATTTCTCTAGTTCTGCTCCTCGTCCTTCAATCTCCTCAAACAGTTGACAAGATGCATCCTGGACTGGTTGGAGCCTTTGAGTCACTTCCATGAATTTTCTCTGTATGTTTTGGACTTGTTATTGAATAGTGCATTGTTCCTGTGATCTTTTCATTCTTTCAACTGCAGACAAGAGATTCAACTGTGCCTGTACCATTGCTTCTTGTTTATTTGCCTCCTGGAGTTGGGATTCCAGTGTCTTTAGTTCAAGGTCTTCAGTAAGTTGTTCATAAGTTTGTGCACTGCGATCACTGAGATGTTTACATTCCACGGCGAAGGTATTGATTCTCTCAACTACGCTCCGAGAAGTTTCTTATCTTTGATCTCGCACGTCCTGCAGAGTGTTTGGCACTGACTGTAGCTCTAGATCTGTTATTCTCTATTGAAGTTGTTGAATGGCTTCAACAAGATTTGCTACTTTATTCTATACTAGGTCTTCCTCCTTTCTCTCTAAGATCGTCATAGAGCTGAGTGCTCTGCTGACTGCTTCTTTTACTCCAACCTTCTTAGTGAGCATTTGTTCCTTCTCTCACTGGATTTGTGCTTTCTCTTCTTTGAATTCTGACTGGAGGGCAGCCTTCTCCTATCGCGTAATCCTGCATTGCTTTATTACTTCCTCTTGTTCTTGCTTCAGGGCCACTGTGGCCTATTGTTTTTCTTCTTGTGTGTGACGAAGGTGAGCTTCAGTCACATCAATTATTCTGTGGAGTTGGGTAGGCTCATCTCCCAACTCTAATTCTTCTGATGGCGGGGGCACAATGGACACTGCATGACTGCAGTGAAGGGCTTGTTGTACCCCTCTAAGTTCTGCCTTAATTCTATCATACATGGTTTCTTATTTGGCTTCAATGTTCTGCAAGAGGTCCTGCGAGGCATCTAATATGGCTATGATGATGAAGTCAAAGTCATTGAGCATGAGAACATTCTGCAACTTGGTCTTACTAGCTCTGGATTTCTTTCGCGAGGTAGGTTTCATGGGGGAAACCTTCCTTTTCTTAGATGGATCAATCTCATCAACGAGATCCCTAGGCGGTGTTACTTCGCCTTTCTTCTATTGATCTTCTTTCCCATTGTTCTCTTCTTTATATACTTCATCATTACCTCCTCCTCCAGGTGATTCTGAAGTATTTTGTTCTGATGCATTGCTCAGGTTTTGTACCTCTTCTATCTTCGTCTTTTTTCTAGTTCCAGGTGTGTCATGTGCTTCACGAGTGGCCTCCGAGATTTTTATTTTTTCGGGATCGGAAAATTTTGCGGGGTCAATAGGAATAAGGAGCTCTACAGGCCAATCTTTAGTTATCTCTTATAGGTCCTCTTCTGCGAGCTTATAGTATGACTGGATTTCTTCATTACTCTCATCCACATGCACCAGTGGCCTGAACCAGTGTAGAGTGTTCGACATCATACGAGGGACAACTTCAATGGCCCTCTTTAACTAGAGATATTATGTATGGAATATTGTGTTCGACTGCTACTATTTTCCCATATCGCTCGAATACCATCGTGAACTTCACAGCGAGCGGCTCGAACGACTCAATGTCAGGGAAGGTCGCACCTTCCGGCATCTCCCAAGATGTAAACATGATGAGGATTATGAGCTAGCTAAAGTGGAACTCATAGCCCTAGTGCTGGGCCTCGCAGTAATCTAGTTCTAACTAGTTGACTAAGTACTTTTCCCAATTCATCTGTAGTCCTTCTACTCATTTTCCAGCGAGGTCAACAACGAACCCTGTGACCTGCGTAGGTCTGTTCTTTCTCACTATCTTTGCTGTGATTAGTTGGCAGGCCAAGCAAACTGTGCCATTTTGGATGGAGGCTACCTTGTAGCCTTGTGTACCCTTTTCTACATTTCCATAGGTATCCTTAATCCTCTGTGCTAGGGCGTGATTTGTAGGCTTCCCTGGGTAAAAGTCTTGTGGGTCTGGTCCCTACATGCTCAATCCAATGATCCTATGGATCAACATTGGGTTAGTGGTGATGCGTCTATATAGCCATAGATAGCCACCATGGTAGCACAACAACAGGAGCTTAATGCACGTGTTAACTTCCTGGGTGCCTTCCGAAATGTGGTATCTTCATTACGTTCAGGACAATGGACTGTGTGAGGTTCATAGTCCATGGTTGGGGGATTATCCTTGAGTTCTTCCCCTTTTTCCTAGTCAAGTACCTATGAAGGGCAAGCATGTTGTGTTTCTTACAATCCCCTAGGTTGAAGTCATGGAATTTTAATGTCATGATCTTGTCTAGTTGGGTTCAAACTGCACATATCCCCTTCGGGAGGTATGCAATAACTAGGGTGTAATCGAAGTCCCTAGGGACACTGTCATGACTCACTGTGCCGACCAGGGGCAGGATGTAGTTGGGAAGGATAGACATGATAAAATTCACATTCACCAAGTCATATTGATGCTTGGTTATTTTCTTGGTTATGGCTCGGGATGGTCCAGATCCGCGAGTAGTTGACGAAGAGGCTTGCACTCCTCTCATCGATGAATCTTGAATCCCTACGGACATTACTTTTTCGGACATTAGATCGATTAAGAATTCTTATACACACTTTTCAGCTGCGCTGAGTTAATCCGAAATACACGCTTGATATCGGATACTCAGGTCGATGAATAACCGTCCAACAGGTGGAAGAGTCTTAGTAAACACAACACGAAAACAATGACTTCTCTCATTGGCGCAGATACAATTTTCAAAAGTATTCTCGGTGCAACAATTGATGGAATAAGTAGACAACGGTGTAACAAATATCTCCAATGGGTGAGAAGCCTTCATCAATGCAGTTATGTCCATTACGGTGCGGTCCCAACGGTATGATGGTGATATTTCCGACCATATCTATTGTTCTAACTATTCGAGGCATTGGTCTAATGGTTATAATGCTTCCAACGGTCATATCTCTCTATCATGGCAAAGTGCCACATGGTGTTGTTCTGATATCCAGACGAAGTTCCAGTTTTGAAAACCTTCCTTCTGCGAAGTCTCCTCCTACAAATTTTCTAGCTTTGCTCTCTTCTTACTGATCTTTATAGATTTCTTCCCTATGATCTTTGTCTTGGTATTCCTCTTTACATTCTGATTCTTATCCATGCTAAACATAGTAAATTCGCGCTGATGAGATTATGTCATAGTTTTCAAAGGTAATACTTATTTTCTGTCTGGGGTAGGTGCTCTACTTTCATGTATGGATAGGTTCGTCAAGTCTTCGTGTGTTTTTTTAGCTTCGAAAACCTGGTCTTTGGTCCTAAGTTGCTTCGACTTGTCCTCCTGTTATTCTATCAAGCACGCTATTCTCCTAGTCATGAAATATTTTAATTATTGCATTTTCTATTCTAGGGCTTCTTCTTCTTTTCTTCAGATCTGATCTCTCTCGATCTAGAGTTTTCCTAATAACATAGAGAATGGGGTGTTGTTCTAAATGAATTTAACAAACTCAAATTATTCCTCTGTCGAAGTTCCATGAGCACGCATAGAGGTCTAGATAAGTCTTCCACATACGGTTATCATTTTTCCTCTAAAGAATCCTATTCCTCCCAATGAAGGACTCATAGAAGGCTTTCCTAAAATTTCCCAGGTTCTTTCTGTCGTGATATTCACCTGTGTTTCCTCATCCATAACACAGTCTATGTCGAAGTCTCCTATTCTTGCGTCTATAAGTTCTTTTTCTTTGAAGATCTCTGACAAGTTGATATTTCTGTGATCATTCAGGGTTTGTTTCATTCGTAGTAATACAATCTCTGATTCTTTCTGAGGTTCTACCATGGTCTTAGTTACTTGGCCTTCCTCAGGGTTTTCTGATCTCATATTCATTCTTTCAAGCTTAGCAATCATTATAGGGAAATCCAAAAATTCATGTTCCATAGCTTACAACAAAGACAACTAGGTCTTCTATCAGGGAAATCCTTAACAAGATGACCCAGTCTTATTCAACTGTAACAAAGAGTTAATCCTCTATTTCTCTTAAATGATCCCCAAACTTTCTTGTATTGTGCACTAGGATCATAGTAACTAACCTGCAAAAAATTCTTTGTAGGATCATGCATCCATTTGTTAGTCTAAACATTCTTTCTATGCATAGGAATAACGTACCTTTCATCATTTCCATCAGATCTATTCATATCAAATCTTCTTTCTTCTAACCGTTCCCTAGTTTTCAAGCTAGGACAAAATTTATCAAACATACCTAGATCCATACTTTTGAAACACAAATTTCCACTTATCTTACTTTTCTTAGAGCACAAAGCTTTCGATTCTTAAAAAAATTCATTGTTCTTACCTCTATCAGAGCACAAGGTGTTCAGATATTACCTCTTTTCTTCAGATCTGCCTCCTTTCTTAGCACAGAGCTTCACAAGTCGAGCAACATATCTATCCATAAAGATTTCTTTATTTTACTCAGTTCCTAGCAATCACAGGTTCAGGTCTTGGCAATGGAACCATTTGTTTGCATAGGGGCATACCCAGGGTTCAACGCTTCAACAATGCACCAAAAAAACCCTAACTACCGACCCTTTTGGAAACACCTATGAAGCATATGAAGTCTCACCTGAGGTAGATGCAGGGGTGGTTGCATGACTCCAATGTCTACAACCTTAGCTGGGACATAGATCTATGATTGTAACACCTTAACAAAGCACTTAACATTTATAGTTCATTAGTATTTAACCTTTGTTTACAACGCAGATAAACCCTAAATACAGATCAATGTAGTATTCACTCAGATCTTATATTCAAGAACTAATAATATCAACATATATCAGATCTAGCATCTTATTCACATCATTAAGCATTGAGCTATTATATCATGTCTATCTAGCATACATTACGATGCTAAGCATTAACCAAATGAACAATAAACAATCACAATGCACCAAGCTACCATAACATAGGATGTATGTGTTTCACCCCCATCATGGGGCTACGTCCACCAACTCTTCTCTTCTTCATTATCTTCGATCAAGCTTCTTACAGGCACATAGCATCAAAATCCTACTCCGCAGGAGACAAGAGATCTGCACGCACCTCACTAGATCCTCCTTCCCCGAGCTAGGTTACAACACAAAGCCTCTGTACAGTCTCTTACAGTCACTTTCACTTAGCCTTTCAAGCTTCACATAGTATGCACAAAGCATTTACAACTATTAATTAGCACAACATCACACAGATGTGTATCTTGTCTTATCACTTAGCAAGATACCAAGCCCATCCCCCCTTTTCATTACCTAGATATCTATTTATACATTACAAAAAAGTCCTAACCATGGGTAAACCCATGGTACAACATCCCCATACCCGTTACATGAGCCCAAAACCCAAAATCCCTAAACAAGGGGCTGAGATCCCATGATCTCCGCTTCGACTTGCACTCCGTCTTCGACAGCCTGTTGAAGTCCCAAAATAGGTCGAACCTGACCAAGGATATCCAAAACTTGGTCAAGGGCAAACAATGTTTATTCTTACAATAGGGTATGGGAATATTTATATAATAGTTCTTGGAAACCAATGGAAATACTATTTTACATTAGGTGTTCAATCTAATCATAAATTAAGCATAAGATTGCCACATAAGATTTCCAGTTAAGCATAAGATTTCCACATGAAAATTATATTGCACAAAATATATCATCCATATACTAAGCAGAAGGTTCATCATAATCATTCATGTATTAAAACGTTGCACACCATTCTCACAGTACACAGTGACAACTCATGCTTAAATTACAAAAGGGATAGAACTAGTTCCTATATTACAAAAATGGAATTTTATGCCCACAATACAAATGTACAACAAATGAAAACTCAATGACTACACTTCTCCCACCATTGCCAGATGCCTTCAAAATGTTGATATTCCTCTCCCCTATGCTTGTTGAATTTTTCCATCACTTGCATTTATGATTAGTGTTTGTTTTGTGGTTTGGACATGAAACACCAATTATGAGTTTTAAAACCATTTTATAAATAAACAAACATACAATTATTGAAATTACAATTCAATACAACAAAAAATCATTGCACATGAGTATGTCATTCTTATGGGAAGTGTGAATGGATTTAGATCCATCAGTTGAACATCTTTCTTTACTATGAGGCCACAATAATGGATACCTCAACAGTCTATGCATTGTTTTCCAATAATATACTACAAGCACATGACAATTGAACAAGTTAGACACATTTATGACAATTGAACAAGTTAGACACATTTAGATCAATTTTTTAAATAGTTTTTGAAATAATTTAGGTATCTTTAAATGAATATTTCTAAATGATTCATGTACCTACAATGACCCTTTGTTTGAGAGAACAAGATAAATGTACCTGAGAAATCGAAGGTTCTTGCATGCATGTCCCTCTAATCA
>ML779240.1:805773-849013 GCA_009831015.1 Picea engelmannii | reverse complement strand
TTTTCGGGGGGTGTTACTCATTCTTCATTCTCATTATTTATTTTCTTAATTATAAGAGAGAGGAGAGGATTTTTTGTGGCAGTGAGCCATTGCTAATTGGTTGTATGAGAAGACTATATATTTGTAAAGATGATTGAGTTCATGGATGCAAGGGAATTTGGAGAAAAAATGTCCATATCTGATAATATCCAGAGTTTCCAACATTGATATTTATTGACCAAACTATTTTGGAGCCCTGGAAAGAAGTGGAATAACCCGAGGGACTACATTGCAGAAAATGGGATTAATTTATTTGGGTTGTGTATGATGAATGGGAAAGACAATTGTTAAGTCAATATTGTTGTGTGATTGAGTAGACTGTAACAACATGAGAGGATGATTTTCTGTGTGAGATTGGAGTCATCCTAGGAACCCGTCCCTGTGGATTGATAGCATCAACTTAGGGGTGACTTGCTGCTAATATATTTGGAGCATCAACATCTACGGTTTGGTGGAACGTCTGATGTCGACAACCAGTTGGTGTGGTTATTTGATAAATATAAGTGTTCTCTATTTATTATATTCATGTTTCATTTTACTATTTTCTTCTTCACTGTTTGATGTTATGTATATCTTTAAATTCTATTCATTCTCTGAGAAATATGCTTTACTGTGTATATATATGATCTTTTATGGTTTTGTATGAGTCTTTTGAATCAATGAGTGCTTATTTGTTAAATATAGTATCATAGCTCAAAATCATTTCAATAATGGGAGTGATTGAAGCACTCTATGATTTGGGTACCTTACAGTGTGGTATCAAAGTAGAGAAATTTGTCATAGCATGACCCAGCGGGGAGTTGGGTACGTTACATTTAGTGTAATTATGATGCTTGAAATCCCATGGAATTGATGGCTCATTGATTTGATTCCTACTTTTTATTTATTATCAATTTCAACCTGCATCCAAATGAAATTCAAGGACAACTAGAAATATGGTCTCAAGAGCATAAAAACCAAATGGATTCACGATTAGTAAAACTACATTGTATCTCCTCACACATGTATATTTTTCCATTCTAGAGCTCAAGATTCCTTCCATCAGTCTCCAAGGAAATGCTTTGTGAAGTTGACACCCAATGACCCAACAAGAACTTTTGCATGACATTCATGTCAAACAAGTACACTATGTCTGAGAATAGAGGATGTGAGATTGACATCTAACATTTATATTTCCATATGAGTGTAGTAGTGATCCATGAAACAAGTATAAGATGTGGTCTCTAGAATATGGAAAATTGACATTATTGACAACTACATCATTGTTATAGTGTATTGAAGGTTGAAAGAGGTATTTCTTAAATGTTAAAGAGTTCCTTGAAGGTTAAGAGCTATTTAAGAGATTCCTAGAAACATATATAATATTCATGTAAACAAAGGTATTGATTTCACATTTTCCACTGTAGGAAATTAATTCTCTTTGTTCTAATGTAGATATCTAAATTTCCTATTTATTACACCCAATTCTCTTTGTTATAATAAAATATAAATTCTATCACCCATCATTAGAGACTAAACCAAGCTTATCTTTGAATTTTAGAAACTTCACTAAACCAAAAGGAAGAGTGAATATGTCTATAGTGGACTAATATTAGAGTTTTGTTTTCATTCTCCAAGTATTTTTTAGATATGTTCAATGCACTTCCACATGATTCATAAATTATCAATAAACAAAACACAAATTTTCCACCAACTTTAATATAGTTTAAACGATTCATAAATTATGAATACATAAAACACCAAATTTCTACCAACTTTAATATAGTTTAAATGATTTTCAGTTAAATAAAGTGAAGTAGAATTAAATTGTTCTAATTACAAATTAGCATTATGTCCTTCTAATTGAAAATACACAAAGTATCCTCTTTAAACATATTACCAATAATAACATTTGTATTTCCATGAATAAAAACATAATCTATATGTTGAACTATTCATTTGTATTTCCATGAATAAAAACATAATCTATATGTTGAACTTAAATATGTGTAATGAGACAATTGGAAACACTATTTTCTACTATACAAATTGTCATACTCCAAAGTAACTTGTACACATTTTCTATTGTACAAGTTATCATACTCCAAAGTAACTGGTACATAGCTCAAAACTCTATTGGTTATTGTCTAATGTTCAACATCAAGAATTTTCATAAGCCTAAAAATGTTTGTTGGCATAGGGGTAGACCCAGGGTTCAATGCTTCAACAGTGCACCAACAAAACCCTAACTACCGGCCTTTTCGACAACACATGTGAAGCAGATGAAGTCTCACCAGAGGTAGATGCAAGGGTGGTTGCAGGACTCCAGTGTATGCAACCCTAGCTGGGACATAGATCTGTGATTGTAACACCTTAGCAAAGAACTTAGTAGTTATAGTTCATTAGTATTTAACCTTTTCTTACAACGCAGATAAACCCTAACTATAGAGAAATGTAGTATTCACTCAGATCTAATATATTCAAGAACTAAGCATATCAACACAGATAAGATCTAGCATCTTATTCACATCATTAAGCACTGAGCTATCATATCATGTCTATCTAGCACACATTACTATGCTAAGCATTAACCAAATGAACAATAAACAATCACAATGCACCAAGCGACCATAACACATGATGTACGTGGTTCACCCCCCGCCTGGGGATATGTCCACCAACTCTTCTCTTATTTATTATCTTCGATCAAGCTTCTTACAGGCACATAGCATCAAAATCCTACTCTGCAGGAGACAGGAGATCTACACACACCCCACTAGATCCTCCTTCCCTGAGCTAGGTTATAGCACAAAGCGTTTGTACAGTCTCTTACAGTCACTTGCACTTAGCCTTGCAAGCCTCACACAGTATGCACAAAGAATTTACAACTATCACTTAGCACATGAACGTCACACAGATGCGTATCTTGTCTTAGCACTTAGCAAGATACCAAGCCCAAACCCCCTTTTCATTGCCTAGATATCTATTTATACATTACAAAAAAGGCCTAACCATGGGTAAACCCATGGGACAACATCCCCATACCTATTACATGAACCCAAAACCCAAAATCCCTAAACAAGGGGTCGAGATCCCGTGATCTCTGCTTCGACTTGTGCTCCATGTTCGACAGCCTGTTGAAGTCCTAAAATACGTCAAACCTGACCAAGGATCTCCAAAACTTGGTCAAGGGACAACATTCCCTCAACACTCACCTGTGACTCATCTGAGTCACTCTCATCTGGGTATCTCTGCCTTGAAATCCTCAAGCTTCTTCGACCTGTTGTTGCGCCAAGGCCTCCTGCTCGACGAACTCCTTAAGAACTACCTCGTTCACAGTTCCTTCCAAGCGTTGCTCAACTATAGTGACTAATTTCTCTAGTTCTGCTCCTCGTCCTTCAATCTCCTCAAACAGTTGACAAGATGCATCCTGGACTGGTTGGAGCCTTTGAGTCACTTCCATGAATTTTCTCTGTATGTTTTGGACTTGTTATTGAATAGTGCATTGTTCCTGTGATCTTTTCATTCTTTCAACTGCAGACAAGAGATTCAACTGTGCCTGTACCATTGCTTCTTGTTTATTTGCCTCCTGGAGTTGGGATTCCAGTGTCTTTAGTTCAAGGTCTTCAGTAAGTTGTTCATAAGTTTGTGCACTGCGATCACTGAGATGTTTACATTCCACGGCGAAGGTATTGATTCTCTCAACTACGCTCCGAGAAGTTTCTTATCTTTGATCTCGCACGTCCTGCAGAGTGTTTGGCACTGACTGTAGCTCTAGATCTGTTATTCTCTATTGAAGTTGTTGAATGGCTTCAACAAGATTTGCTACTTTATTCTATACTAGGTCTTCCTCCTTTCTCTCTAAGATCGTCATAGAGCTGAGTGCTCTGCTGACTGCTTCTTTTACTCCAACCTTCTTAGTGAGCATTTGTTCCTTCTCTCACTGGATTTGTGCTTTCTCTTCTTTGAATTCTGACTGGAGGGCAGCCTTCTCCTATCGCGTAATCCTGCATTGCTTTATTACTTCCTCTTGTTCTTGCTTCAGGGCCACTGTGGCCTATTGTTTTTCTTCTTGTGTGTGACGAAGGTGAGCTTCAGTCACATCAATTATTCTGTGGAGTTGGGTAGGCTCATCTCCCAACTCTAATTCTTCTGATGGCGGGGGCACAATGGACACTGCATGACTGCAGTGAAGGGCTTGTTGTACCCCTCTAAGTTCTGCCTTAATTCTATCATACATGGTTTCTTATTTGGCTTCAATGTTCTGCAAGAGGTCCTGCGAGGCATCTAATATGGCTATGATGATGAAGTCAAAGTCATTGAGCATGAGAACATTCTGCAACTTGGTCTTACTAGCTCTGGATTTCTTTCGCGAGGTAGGTTTCATGGGGGAAACCTTCCTTTTCTTAGATGGATCAATCTCATCAACGAGATCCCTAGGCGGTGTTACTTCGCCTTTCTTCTATTGATCTTCTTTCCCATTGTTCTCTTCTTTATATACTTCATCATTACCTCCTCCTCCAGGTGATTCTGAAGTATTTTGTTCTGATGCATTGCTCAGGTTTTGTACCTCTTCTATCTTCGTCTTTTTTCTAGTTCCAGGTGTGTCATGTGCTTCACGAGTGGCCTCCGAGATTTTTATTTTTTCGGGATCGGAAAATTTTGCGGGGTCAATAGGAATAAGGAGCTCTACAGGCCAATCTTTAGTTATCTCTTATAGGTCCTCTTCTGCGAGCTTATAGTATGACTGGATTTCTTCATTACTCTCATCCACATGCACCAGTGGCCTGAACCAGTGTAGAGTGTTCGACATCATACGAGGGACAACTTCAATGGCCCTCTTTAACTAGAGATATTATGTATGGAATATTGTGTTCGACTGCTACTATTTTCCCATATCGCTCGAATACCATCGTGAACTTCACAGCGAGCGGCTCGAACGACTCAATGTCAGGGAAGGTCGCACCTTCCGGCATCTCCCAAGATGTAAACATGATGAGGATTATGAGCTAGCTAAAGTGGAACTCATAGCCCTAGTGCTGGGCCTCGCAGTAATCTAGTTCTAACTAGTTGACTAAGTACTTTTCCCAATTCATCTGTAGTCCTTCTACTCATTTTCCAGCGAGGTCAACAACGAACCCTGTGACCTGCGTAGGTCTGTTCTTTCTCACTATCTTTGCTGTGATTAGTTGGCAGGCCAAGCAAACTGTGCCATTTTGGATGGAGGCTACCTTGTAGCCTTGTGTACCCTTTTCTACATTTCCATAGGTATCCTTAATCCTCTGTGCTAGGGCGTGATTTGTAGGCTTCCCTGGGTAAAAGTCTTGTGGGTCTGGTCCCTACATGCTCAATCCAATGATCCTATGGATCAACATTGGGTTAGTGGTGATGCGTCTATATAGCCATAGATAGCCACCATGGTAGCACAACAACAGGAGCTTAATGCACGTGTTAACTTCCTGGGTGCCTTCCGAAATGTGGTATCTTCATTACGTTCAGGACAATGGACTGTGTGAGGTTCATAGTCCATGGTTGGGGGATTATCCTTGAGTTCTTCCCCTTTTTCCTAGTCAAGTACCTATGAAGGGCAAGCATGTTGTGTTTCTTACAATCCCCTAGGTTGAAGTCATGGAATTTTAATGTCATGATCTTGTCTAGTTGGGTTCAAACTGCACATATCCCCTTCGGGAGGTATGCAATAACTAGGGTGTAATCGAAGTCCCTAGGGACACTGTCATGACTCACTGTGCCGACCAGGGGCAGGATGTAGTTGGGAAGGATAGACATGATAAAATTCACATTCACCAAGTCATATTGATGCTTGGTTATTTTCTTGGTTATGGCTCGGGATGGTCCAGATCCGCGAGTAGTTGACGAAGAGGCTTGCACTCCTCTCATCGATGAATCTTGAATCCCTACGGACATTACTTTTTCGGACATTAGATCGATTAAGAATTCTTATACACACTTTTCAGCTGCGCTGAGTTAATCCGAAATACACGCTTGATATCGGATACTCAGGTCGATGAATAACCGTCCAACAGGTGGAAGAGTCTTAGTAAACACAACACGAAAACAATGACTTCTCTCATTGGCGCAGATACAATTTTCAAAAGTATTCTCGGTGCAACAATTGATGGAATAAGTAGACAACGGTGTAACAAATATCTCCAATGGGTGAGAAGCCTTCATCAATGCAGTTATGTCCATTACGGTGCGGTCCCAACGGTATGATGGTGATATTTCCGACCATATCTATTGTTCTAACTATTCGAGGCATTGGTCTAATGGTTATAATGCTTCCAACGGTCATATCTCTCTATCATGGCAAAGTGCCACATGGTGTTGTTCTGATATCCAGACGAAGTTCCAGTTTTGAAAACCTTCCTTCTGCGAAGTCTCCTCCTACAAATTTTCTAGCTTTGCTCTCTTCTTACTGATCTTTATAGATTTCTTCCCTATGATCTTTGTCTTGGTATTCCTCTTTACATTCTGATTCTTATCCATGCTAAACATAGTAAATTCGCGCTGATGAGATTATGTCATAGTTTTCAAAGGTAATACTTATTTTCTGTCTGGGGTAGGTGCTCTACTTTCATGTATGGATAGGTTCGTCAAGTCTTCGTGTGTTTTTTTAGCTTCGAAAACCTGGTCTTTGGTCCTAAGTTGCTTCGACTTGTCCTCCTGTTATTCTATCAAGCACGCTATTCTCCTAGTCATGAAATATTTTAATTATTGCATTTTCTATTCTAGGGCTTCTTCTTCTTTTCTTCAGATCTGATCTCTCTCGATCTAGAGTTTTCCTAATAACATAGAGAATGGGGTGTTGTTCTAAATGAATTTAACAAACTCAAATTATTCCTCTGTCGAAGTTCCATGAGCACGCATAGAGGTCTAGATAAGTCTTCCACATACGGTTATCATTTTTCCTCTAAAGAATCCTATTCCTCCCAATGAAGGACTCATAGAAGGCTTTCCTAAAATTTCCCAGGTTCTTTCTGTCGTGATATTCACCTGTGTTTCCTCATCCATAACACAGTCTATGTCGAAGTCTCCTATTCTTGCGTCTATAAGTTCTTTTTCTTTGAAGATCTCTGACAAGTTGATATTTCTGTGATCATTCAGGGTTTGTTTCATTCGTAGTAATACAATCTCTGATTCTTTCTGAGGTTCTACCATGGTCTTAGTTACTTGGCCTTCCTCAGGGTTTTCTGATCTCATATTCATTCTTTCAAGCTTAGCAATCATTATAGGGAAATCCAAAAATTCATGTTCCATAGCTTACAACAAAGACAACTAGGTCTTCTATCAGGGAAATCCTTAACAAGATGACCCAGTCTTATTCAACTGTAACAAAGAGTTAATCCTCTATTTCTCTTAAATGATCCCCAAACTTTCTTGTATTGTGCACTAGGATCATAGTAACTAACCTGCAAAAAATTCTTTGTAGGATCATGCATCCATTTGTTAGTCTAAACATTCTTTCTATGCATAGGAATAACGTACCTTTCATCATTTCCATCAGATCTATTCATATCAAATCTTCTTTCTTCTAACCGTTCCCTAGTTTTCAAGCTAGGACAAAATTTATCAAACATACCTAGATCCATACTTTTGAAACACAAATTTCCACTTATCTTACTTTTCTTAGAGCACAAAGCTTTCGATTCTTAAAAAAATTCATTGTTCTTACCTCTATCAGAGCACAAGGTGTTCAGATATTACCTCTTTTCTTCAGATCTGCCTCCTTTCTTAGCACAGAGCTTCACAAGTCGAGCAACATATCTATCCATAAAGATTTCTTTATTTTACTCAGTTCCTAGCAATCACAGGTTCAGGTCTTGGCAATGGAACCATTTGTTTGCATAGGGGCATACCCAGGGTTCAACGCTTCAACAATGCACCAAAAAAACCCTAACTACCGACCCTTTTGGAAACACCTATGAAGCATATGAAGTCTCACCTGAGGTAGATGCAGGGGTGGTTGCATGACTCCAATGTCTACAACCTTAGCTGGGACATAGATCTATGATTGTAACACCTTAACAAAGCACTTAACATTTATAGTTCATTAGTATTTAACCTTTGTTTACAACGCAGATAAACCCTAAATACAGATCAATGTAGTATTCACTCAGATCTTATATTCAAGAACTAATAATATCAACATATATCAGATCTAGCATCTTATTCACATCATTAAGCATTGAGCTATTATATCATGTCTATCTAGCATACATTACGATGCTAAGCATTAACCAAATGAACAATAAACAATCACAATGCACCAAGCTACCATAACATAGGATGTATGTGTTTCACCCCCATCATGGGGCTACGTCCACCAACTCTTCTCTTCTTCATTATCTTCGATCAAGCTTCTTACAGGCACATAGCATCAAAATCCTACTCCGCAGGAGACAAGAGATCTGCACGCACCTCACTAGATCCTCCTTCCCCGAGCTAGGTTACAACACAAAGCCTCTGTACAGTCTCTTACAGTCACTTTCACTTAGCCTTTCAAGCTTCACATAGTATGCACAAAGCATTTACAACTATTAATTAGCACAACATCACACAGATGTGTATCTTGTCTTATCACTTAGCAAGATACCAAGCCCATCCCCCCTTTTCATTACCTAGATATCTATTTATACATTACAAAAAAGTCCTAACCATGGGTAAACCCATGGTACAACATCCCCATACCCGTTACATGAGCCCAAAACCCAAAATCCCTAAACAAGGGGCTGAGATCCCATGATCTCCGCTTCGACTTGCACTCCGTCTTCGACAGCCTGTTGAAGTCCCAAAATAGGTCGAACCTGACCAAGGATATCCAAAACTTGGTCAAGGGCAAACAATGTTTATTCTTACAATAGGGTATGGGAATATTTATATAATAGTTCTTGGAAACCAATGGAAATACTATTTTACATTAGGTGTTCAATCTAATCATAAATTAAGCATAAGATTGCCACATAAGATTTCCAGTTAAGCATAAGATTTCCACATGAAAATTATATTGCACAAAATATATCATCCATATACTAAGCAGAAGGTTCATCATAATCATTCATGTATTAAAACGTTGCACACCATTCTCACAGTACACAGTGACAACTCATGCTTAAATTACAAAAGGGATAGAACTAGTTCCTATATTACAAAAATGGAATTTTATGCCCACAATACAAATGTACAACAAATGAAAACTCAATGACTACACTTCTCCCACCATTGCCAGATGCCTTCAAAATGTTGATATTCCTCTCCCCTATGCTTGTTGAATTTTTCCATCACTTGCATTTATGATTAGTGTTTGTTTTGTGGTTTGGACATGAAACACCAATTATGAGTTTTAAAACCATTTTATAAATAAACAAACATACAATTATTGAAATTACAATTCAATACAACAAAAAATCATTGCACATGAGTATGTCATTCTTATGGGAAGTGTGAATGGATTTAGATCCATCAGTTGAACATCTTTCTTTACTATGAGGCCACAATAATGGATACCTCAACAGTCTATGCATTGTTTTCCAATAATATACTACAAGCACATGACAATTGAACAAGTTAGACACATTTATGACAATTGAACAAGTTAGACACATTTAGATCAATTTTTTAAATAGTTTTTGAAATAATTTAGGTATCTTTAAATGAATATTTCTAAATGATTCATGTACCTACAATGACCCTTTGTTTGAGAGAACAAGATAAATGTACCTGAGAAATCGAAGGTTCTTGCATGCATGTCCCTCTAATCACAGGCTTCTCTGAGGCCATATAAGTGGATACCTTGATAGTGAATATATCAATAGTAGATGGATATTGTGGAAGTTTAATCTGAATCTATCCAATAACAATTTCAACAAAAACATGAAAATCAAACAAGTTAGATACTCTTAAATCAATATTTAAAAATGGTGCATGTACATACAATGACCATCTATTTGAGAGAGAGATAGATTTATCATACCTAATAGCTCAAAGGTGATGGAATGCACATCCTTGCATTCAAATATTTCTTTGAGGCCATAGAGGTGGATGCATCAATAGTTAATGCTTGTATAGTAGATGGCTACTATGAAGAGTCAATATGAGTATGCCTGATAATAAGAGGAAATCAGACAACTTAGATACATAGAAATCAAAATTTGAATAATGATGCATTAAATACAATGAAACTTTACCTATTATTCATGTTAGGGATTTGAAATGGCTAGAGACCCATATACCAACACATACTTACTATCAAGATACATAGAAAACATTAGAGAACAAATAAATATATTGTCATCCACTCATAGTAATATAATAACTAAATTGATAAATTAAAAATTATTAACATTACCTATATTGATGAAAGACCAAAATGTCATGCAACTTAACCATTGCAATTAAATACATCAATGAAAGGGGAGCTCTATGTGATGGAGGAGTATCATCAAATAACAACTAAATGTGTGAACACAAAATTTTAAAGATACAATAAAAACATATCTTCGAAACAAATCTTTGTGAATTGTTAAATATATCTAAGAAAATATATAAAGATTGATGGAATTATATATTGAAGGAATCCGCTAGTGGAAAAATAAAAGGACGGACCATAGTAGGTTCTACCACAAGTATACATGTATGTGGGAGCAAATGTTTCTCTATTTCCCTAGCCTCTACAGTGCTAGATGAAACCTCTCTACCATGAGAAATGCTCACTGACTCCTCCATACCATGAAAATTGCTAGGTGACTTCTCCCTAACATCAGAAGTATGAGATGACTCCTCTATACCATGATAAGTACTAGATGAATCCCCTCAATATGTTCCCTTGGTAACATAACTCTCAACAAATGTGCCATGTAAAAACAATCTTTGTGAAAATTGTAACAATGCACTATCACGAACATATGAACAAGGAGAATTTTGAGGGAGTTGAGGAAAATGTACATAGTTTAGATAAATCCTAGGATTATCTCTGTCCTGGGGAATCCCTTGTGCAACCCCTTGAAACTTTAAACTATCAAAATAGTTGACATCATTATGTAGAATAAATTTTGCATAGAACTTTCTAAAGGAGTACAATGGCATGTTTATATTGTCATGAAGGTCATCATCAAACACCATGTACCATTTATCTATACAATTAGATCTGATATTCTATTATATGCACCAATCAATGGAAATATGTGGTCTATTAGTCTCAATAATCAAGATGGTTCTAGGGTCTTGGATGAGGCAAAACATCATGTCTTTTGTTATTTTTATTTCTTTTCAAATCTTAATATTTGAACTTGTCTACATAAAAATTTATTTTCATCTCCCTATAAGAAGTAATGTTGTATGATGCTCCTTAGGCATTAGAAATCATGTCAATGATAGAGGAAAATGTCTTCCCAAGTGAGCGACAAAAATGGTCTCCCTCTCAAAACATAGAACTTAGGCATCTCAAAGATGTTGATTCTATTAACATCTAAAAATTATGATTTTGACGAGGGTTAGGATTTTTTTGAGGAGGGTTAGGATTTTTTTGAGGAGGGTTAGGATTTTGAGATTCTTGGTTTCCCATTTCTACCTGTTGGCTTTCAATGTTTCAATTTTCATTTTTGAGTTCAAGGTTTTGGGGGTTTCTAAATTTTAAAATTTGGATTTTCAAGGTATGGTTTTGAGGATCCATGAAAATAAATACAATATCATTGTTTATGACATAAAATATGTTTCCATTAAACTATTTTTATTTTTATTTTTTATGGTAACATCAAGAAAAACAACTAAAGGATTTCAGGAAGAAGAAGAAAAAAGAAAAAAAGCTCAACAATGTTACCCATCATAGGTAATTTTCTTATGTCAGTAATTAATTAGGGAGGGTTTGTGCTTAATTGGATGGTCATGTCAAGGGGTGGTGGGTGATTTTTTTGAAATCAAATCTGTATTTTTTCTCCCAAGAGTTATCCAACTAACATGTTGGAAAATGAAGCGACATGCTATGCATTTTTTGTTTTTTTTTATGAGTAGAAAAATGCATACAGGAGCTTGCACAAATTTAATGGACAAAAAAGTGGAAATGGAGTGTGAAGGAATGCATGCATAGAGGAACGTGAATTCATTCTTAGAAACATGAAGGAATTCCTAGAAACACAAATGCGCTCTTAATCCTACAACTTGTATTCTCACAAAAATGCCACACACACTTGCCAACTCATATTTTTTAGGAATACATGTGCGTTCTTGAGAAAGAGTGCACATGTGCATTCCTAAGAAACACGTGTTCAAGAATGTGCACACATTCTCGAGTAGTGTGTTAGTCACCATTAAATGTTTTATGAGAAATGAATTTTTCAGGATCTAGCGGGATGCTAAACTGGTCTGGAAGACTGATAAAATGAGGAAGGGGATAAATATGGAGGAGAAAGTCCAAATTTGGTAGGAGCCCTAATATGATGGGGCCTGATGCGTCGCAGATCATCACCTCTCAAGATCGACGGTCGAGGATCATTTCAGGGGGAGGAACTGCATAGAGGATAATTTTGGAAAGAGGGCCGAAATTTAAACCGTGGTGTTTTTTCAGGGAGACGTGGCACCACCAGGTGCATTTCAGGGTGAAAAGTGGGTTGCACCAAACCACTTCCTCATGCACCCGAAATTTGGAAAAGTATAAAAGGGAATTCGTTGGTTATTTTATTATTTTTCGAACACTGGACCATTTGAAACTTGTCACAACCACCCTCGTTCAATTGCAACTCAACAGTATGCCAATTGCACGCCATTTCTGCTTATTTCCAGGTATTTTTTATCACAACCATGGATCCTATCATGACCGTAGTAACCGAGAAAGACCCTATGGAGAATCAAGAAGCCCTAATTGACTGATATTCAGATGTCTTTGATACCGAAATCACTATTTCTCCAATCTCTGTGTCCAGAAGCAACCTGTATGATCATGTAGTAAGGTGTATATCGTTCCTTGAAGCAATCCAGGCCACCTTAGTCCCTTATGTTGTTGAAATATCTTTCACCTTTCCCGAATTTATAGGTTGGTGAGCCGAACAGTATTCACATGAAGAAAGAGTCGTCATGAATAAACAAGGGTCTGAAGTCATTTGTAGGGTAGAGAGTCAGTCAATTCATGATTCCCCTAGTATACCAGAGTCTTTCTCTGCAATTTCTAAACCTTTCAATGAAGAAAAGCTAATTAGGGTATACAAAGAATGTTCATCATAGGTCCTTCATATGTCTTTACAGACAAGTGTCAAACCAGAACATTTTTTAGAGATTTTGTCTTTGCCAATGAATGTGAGTATAATGGTCATTGTAGTCTAATGGGTATGTTCCCTTTTAAGTCAATTTTTAGGTCTAGACAATGAAAAACATGTGGTTGAATTCATGCTCGGTTTCCTTTTGACCTTTTTTAAGTCAGAGTCTGGTATGTCAATCTGCATCAGTTTTGATCAATTCATATCTGATAATATCCATAAATATATAGTGAATTTTCTCTCTCTAAGGAATTTCAGATACTACACCTATCTGGTGAATATTTTCCTAGAAACTAATAAGAGAGAATTTCTTGAAGCAACATTTATATTGACTGAATGTAAAAGGATTACATTTCTCATCTTCATCAACAAAGTCATGTCCAGAGTTTACAGTTTGATTTTCAACACCATCCTACCTAGAGTTTTGGATGACATGAGGAGCTATCTACAAGAAAATATAGAGAACATAGTGGGGGATTGGGTACTATTCATGAACTCAACAATAATATGGGTTTATGGTTGTCGTGAATCCCCCTAGATATTGGCTATTTTTATGACCCCGAGATTCTTTTCCCTTGAATTCATCAGGACAAGAATTATATCTGAGACAAAGAATTTCCTAAAGTTGCACAAAGCCTCCAACCTCAAAATCCCTTTTATCGTTGACCACTTCATTGTCAAAACTAGATCATGCTTATCTCAGATTCAAGAAAAGCTCAAAGAGTTTGGTTTTGCACAGCTACAGGGAAGAATATATGATGCACAAAAAATCGTATCCAAGAGAAGATTGATGAAAAAACAGGCCCCTTATGAACATGAACAAATTGAGGGTTTTGATAAGCTAGAAAACCTAGAAGTCTGTGCCGATATGGAAGCAATCTGATCCTAGAAGTCTATGTCGATAAGGAAGCAATCCTTCCTTACTTTTGGCACCATTGATCAACAAATTGATCCTAAGAAGATGAATATTACACAGTATCCACATATAGTAGATTTAGAGGAGGAAGAGCCCAGTGAACAAGTAAATCTAGATATGGTGGAAAGTGGCACTAGAACTATAGAGGTTGAAAACAAAATCAAACTCCAAAGTGAAGGAAGCTCAAGAAATTTTAGCAGAAAGAAACACATATTTGATAAAACATCAGGGGAAACTTATCAATCTAAATAAGACTTGGAAACAAATTATGATGAGAAGGGAAACATAGCTCTGGGTAAGATGAGATATTTAGTCCCTGAAGTGGAAAATATTTCTGAGCTCAAATATTCTCTATTACCAGTCGGGTTACAAAATATCGGGAGCAGAGAGAGAGCGGAAAGAGTTCTTCGTTTTTTATGTCTGCATATATTATGGACGCTGTGTGCTTTCTAACCCCATTTCCCTTAATGATCTGGAGTTGGACTCCAGTAGAGGCCGAGCCCATTCACGTCTATCATTCGAAGTTATGGGAAAACAAAGAGGCAAATTTCGTATATGAAATCTTCAACTGGGTGATGGTACCTCTGCACGCCACTATTTTGAGTCACCCGCACCTAGGATCTCAGATAGTATAGTGACGAATTTGAGCAGGATAGATGACTGGTATGTAGAAGCTGAATTCTCATATCTCAGAGTTTTTGGGGCTTCTGTTCCCCCGCATGCATTTCCATTATTCATTCCTGACAAGCTGGCTTGTCGTGAGGTTGCTAGACAAACAGTAATTGGTGGTATAAGAAAGGAGCTTAAAGGATACTCAAAAAAGGTTTGGCCACCTTTTCCTGTTCATTTAAACTCATATTCTTTATTAGATTTCAGGCATGCTAAAGTTGAGGTAGCAGCCCTGGAAGACCTAAAATTGGTACTTATTGAATTCAAGAAGCATGATCCACAAAGGGTCATGAGCAATCATCTAGCCAGTTGTGGACTCAAGAGATTTGAACACGAAAATTCTCCCTCGGATGACATTTTCCGAGGCGCAAGATCCTATGACGAGATTTTAGCCTAGATCCAAACATTGGCACCTAAAGAGAGGGCCGATGTTCTAAAATTTAAAGAACATAGACACAGTTGTCTTCCCACAGTGTTATCGGGTGAGAGTCCGAGTACAGTGGAGGTAAAACAAAAAGATGCCGAAGGCTCCAAGGATGCAACTCCCGATCAATAAAAACACTAAGACGGGGGAGAACAAACTAAGAGTTCGAAAGCAGAGATAAAGACTCTCGACCCGCCGAAAGAGAAAACTCCAGTTACTACTCCGGGACAATCAGTGAAGCAAATCGGGGATCCTATCACATCAGTTACTCCCTTGCAGTCAACTCAAGGAAATATTGATGCAGGGTGGAGTTTTAATGAATATTTGAGGCCTATAAGGGTGGAAGAGCTCCCTCCAAATGAGTTTTTCTTCGATAAGAAAAGGAAAGCAGTGGTAAAGAGAGAATTCTATCAGGAAGGGGAGTCGACAGTCAAGAAATACAAATTTATGACTGATGGGAAGGACAAGAAGAATGAATAGTTCTCCATGGAAATATCTGGAACATTAGGGGCATATGCCACAACAAACCAATTTTCAGTCGGGATGTTGAAAAACCAGCTGAAACGAAAAAATCATCTCATCAAAACCATGGAAGCCAGACTAGCCATAGAAACAGAGGTTTCCAAAGACCAGGAGAGTGTAGGGATAGAGCAAGCCAGGTTGGCTGATAAAAATGAGATAGAGTTGTTCAAGACTAAGCTCAAACAAGCACAACTGGTGGTTCGGGATGGTCAGATGCAAGCGAGCTAGAAAAAAGATTTGATCAAACAGTTACAGGCTATATTGGAAATCGCTGAAAGTAAAATGATAAATATCGGGATGTTCCAGTCCCAGGCGATAGAGATTCGGAACAGAGTCTCTGTGGCCCAACGAAATTTAATCGCCAAGGTAGAGGTGATTCGGGACAACTGTTTGTTGGTCAATCATGTTTTGGAGAATTTAACTGCTAGAGAAAGGGAGGCTCGAGCAGCACAGGTCGCCTTCCAAGAGGCTGTGATAGCCACCAACAATAGAGATTCAAGATGTACTCCCAGCTTCACCATCTCGGAGCAGACCAGAGGAAACATTCTATTGAAAGAATGGGAGCACATCATCTCGGAAGGTAAGATGCAATCTAAGAGAGTAACGAGATCCTTAGAAGAGGCTTTTATCTCTATAGATGGTAATCTGCTGGGCATTGATGACGGAGGAAATGCCGAGATGTTGATTCAGATGAATATGGAAAAAATCTCACTCGATTTAAAGGAAAAAGAGGAAAGAGATTCAGTCGAGATCTCCCAAGTGACTATGGCAGACATAGTCCAAATAGACTAATGTATGATTAAACCAAGCGCGCAATTATGCGCTATCAACATCATAGACAGACAGATGGAAGACAAGCTGCCGCAATTAACCCAAGATTGTTACTCTTTTGAAGCCAATTGTCAAGCAGAACCATCAAGGCTGATATCTCAGCTGGTTGAAATATGTGTCACCTGTATCGAGCACGCACGAGGACAAGCTTCTGGCACCAAGTGAAGACAGAGAAGAAGAAATGGAGCGATTGCTCTCCTCCCTATCATAACTAAAAATTTTGCAATGATTGATATTCCATCTTATTGTAAAGCTGTATAAATACACCATAGAAAGAAAGAAACAACGCTGGACCTTTTTGTGTTGATTGTAACAGAGGTTTTACATTTTGAGAGTTAATATAAAGCAAATCTGAAGATTCTCAATTCTGTCACGACTGTGTTATGAGTTTTCTTTCTCGTATCTCATATTTCGTTTCATTTCATATTCGTATCTGATGAATGCTTTGTTATAATTTAGTGCAACCTCTACTATAGAAAATGAATTTTGGTTTTCTATATTGTTTACTGTTTTTCCTCTGTACCAGCTATCAGCAGGTATCAGACCAGTCAACACTTTCAAAATTCTATATATAATTTTTTCTTCATCGGGTTACTTCTTTACATTTTTCTTCTTCTGTTTATACATGAGATTCTCCCTTGATAGGAGCCTTACTTAATAGACAGCTAAATGTTTTCTCCCACCTCATAAATTTTATTAAAATATAACCCAGTTATGGGAAAGAGCCTTTGATTTGCATTCCCTTTACATTCCTGAAACCGTAAACTCTCTTTTATACGACTGAATTGACACAGCACTTAAATTCTCCTTGTGGTTTTCTTGTTTTACTGTTCCTCTATGACTGTCCCTGTACCGACACAACCCAATATCGAACCCGGATTATCAAATCAAACTCACATTGCCTTAAAAATTTTCGATACTATTCTTAAAACGACCACTACACGGGTTGATTTTGAACATTCGTGGGCAGCAATTGAAAGGGATATAACCATTCAGGAACAGTTGGAAGCTAGACAACACCAAATCATAAATCAACACTAGCTTCCCCTGCTGAAGGTTGATAGTTTCCTTTACCTATCCCTTATTTCACTTTCGGATGCGTAGACACTGTACTTTTAAGCCTTAAGTATAGACTCTGGAACAACATCTTTTTGACGTCGTTGCCGGGGACCGAAGTTACGAAATATTTTTCCCTAGGAAAACGACATATATTTCGTTGAAAGTGTTACCCTTTGATAGTGAACAAAGAGTACACACCTTGTTAAGGATTTTTCAATCTTTCACTTGGCGAGTCCACAAATAATAAATTGGCATCCGGTTGAAGGAATACCAGACAAAACCCGGATGGTAAGAGGATTATGCCCATCTCTGATCCCGAGAATATTCTAAAGGCGAGAGGCTCTCTTAAGCCAACCACTGCAGTCTATAAGCTTAAAAACCCACAATTGAAGACTAAATGTTCTTCTGAACCTTCAACTTCACGCAGTCCTCTTTTTGATACTAAAGATCTGACATCAAACTGCTCTGAAGTTAGGAGTGAGATTCATCCGACATTTCCATTTGTACACAAAGGAAAGGGTCCTTTTGAAAGTTCATCGGCAATTGACATACCATCTTTTCTTCTGTTGAATTTCCCGACCTCACCTAATTCTGAAGAGTGTGTTACACACTCGATTACTACGCCTGTCGGTTCACCCGATTACATCTCTTGCAAATCCGAGGAACCAATCCCTCACGTTCCTTATCATTCATCCGTATCTTTTCTGCCTCACGAAGAAACCAAAGAATCACTTTTAATTTTCTGAAACCCCCTTTATGACTTCCCACTAATATCGATGGCAGCCGCCGCAGGAGGTGGTGGAGGTGCTCCTGGAGGAGGTGGTGGAGGTCAAGGGCCTTTCCCTCCTCCCAGAGTGTTCTCTAAAGTAGTAGCAAGATATGCTCCCTTGGTTTTACCCGTCCCTTTACATGAACTTCCTGAAAATTATATAAAAAATCTTCCTAAGTTCATTGGGGAGGGGGATCTAACCGTAGCTGAACACATAAATTTCTTTGACCAATTCATAGACATCCTGGGTCTAGAACACAAAGATGTGTATTCAAGACTTTTCGTCCAAACTTTCGAAGGTCAGTTCCGAACTTGGTTTCGGAGCCAACCTGCAGGATCTATCTTATCCTATGATGCCTTGGAGGATGCTTTCCTCAGACAATGGGGCGAAAGAAAAGATCACTTATATTATTTAATCGAGTTTGGGTATTTAAGAAAAAAGAACTCAGAAATAGTTATGCAATTTATTCAAAGATTCAACAAACTGTATAATAATATCCCAGCCGAAGTTAAACCCTCCGAACCCTCGGCCAAAGTAACCTTCGCGGGGGCTTTCGAACCGGATTTTGCGCTTCTTTTACGAGAGAGAAGGGGAGCCACCCTAAACTGAATGCAGGATGATGCTGTCGAAATTGAGTCTAATATGATGGCTTCAGTTAAATTAAAAGCTAAAGTAGAAACATGAAACTACGAAAATAGACGCTATAGAGAACCAGCGAGGCCTTCGGGATCTAATAGATACACTGATGACAGAGTAGATGATATGGCTGGAGTAATTAAAGAACTGTCTAATAAAATCTCTAGGATGGAGCTAGAACAGGTTAAAGCTGATTCTTCTGCCAAAAAAGACTTCAGGAAGAACCCAAATCCCCCAAATCAACAAAGACAAATAAAGAACGAAGATCAAAAAATACAAGCTCCCCTAAAGGGTGAAAATTTTATAGGAGAAAACGACCTCCAAGATTTCGGAGATTCGGATAATGATGTCATGAACTTCGGTGATGACTGCACACAACCGTATCTGACAAGAGAAGATTATGAGAATTCTCTAAACACTCAAAAACCATCGGTTAAGGGCGAAGAAAGCGATCATACTGACCTTTGTGTCTCTCAACAAGAAACCGAAATGATAATGGCCGAAATCCAACCCAGGTATAACTTAAGATCTAAGAGCAAGCTCGCTTCTGAAAATCAACCCAAGAAAATCCTCCCCAGAGGGAAAACTTATGAGCCTGCCCAGGAAGAAGCAACGCTAGCCAATAGCAAAACGAAAGTGGTAAACACACCAGACCTGGAAGCGAAGAAGGTTGAAACCCAGACAAAGGGAACCGAAGCAGACAACACGAATACCCCTCTAACCAAGACTAGGAGTAATAAGTCTGTCCAAACCAATACATTGGAGAAAAAGTGTTCTGAAGTCACCTCTAAAGAAATAGACAAGGCTGGAGGAGCTTTTAGCATCGAGAATGAAATAAATAAAATTAAGATACCAATTCCTCTAGTAGAGCTAGCAAAAAATTCTACTTACCGGAAGCAGATTACCAAAGTGATGGGTGTCTCAGAGCTAGAAATCCAGTCTGACGTTTTAAACTTGGAAGATGATAAGCCTAACATCACTTTTGGTCCACATTTTGAAGGGGCCAAAGATATTATTGCTCCCTTTTATATCACTTTAAATGTATATGATCAATTGCTACATAATTGCATGTTAGACTCCAGAGCCTCCCATAACATTATGCCCAAGATTATTATGGATAAGTTGGGTCTCCAGATCACCAGACCCTATGGATATCTTTACTCTTTTGACTCGAGAAGGGTTAAATGTATGGGAATGATAAAATATTTAGTAGTTACCCTGGCATAGGTCCCGGTTAACAGTATCTTGATGGATGTGGTTATTGCTGATATTCCCCCCAAGTATGGCTTAAAGTTGTCTAGGTCATGGGGAGCCAAGCTGGGGGGTTCTCTTCAGTTGGATATGACATACACCACCATTCCTGTGTTCAATGGAAATTTTACTCGTTTGTACAGGGAGACGAGGTTAGCATATATGGTAAGCGACCCTCAAAATCCTAACAATTTCCCTATTTATATTGCAGATCAATATTTAGGAAATTGTATCTTGTCCTTTGATGATGGTTTAGATGGTTGTCCAGAAGAAAATGATATAGAGCAGGACAATTCAGATTACATGACAGAAGAGATGTGTAGCACCGGTTTCTGGAAAATGTTTTTTGACAGTGCCTCATCTTGTGAAGGGGTTGGTGCAGGAGTGTTTTTAGTGGCTCCCGAAGGAAAGTTCGTTGTTCCTTTTTCCTACAGACTACAATGGGATATAGATTATACAAACAACGTATGTGAATACGAAGCGTTGGTCTTAGGATTAGAAGCTTCCAGGAAGCTTAAAATAAATAACTTAGAGGTATACGGAGATGCTGAGTTAATAGTCAAACAAATAAATCGGCAGTACCAAGCTAAGCATCCCAGATTAAGATCATACATGAATTGTGCCTGGGACCTGATGGAAAACTTTTTCTCATCCGTGAATGTCCACTTCATCCCACACGAAGAGAACTTACATGCTGATGAATTAGCTAAAGCAGCTTCAACATTCTCTCCTCCCACGACTTTCAAATTGAGGTATCATATAGAAATCAGACACAGACCTTTTGTACCAGATAACATCCACCACTGGCAGGTTTTTGAAGATGATGAGCGAATCAAGAAGTTTCTTGAAGCAATAGGTGAGTTTTCTGAAACCCACGCAGATCAAGAAAACCAGAATGACAATATGTGGATAATGCAAGAAGGGGAAGACCCTCAAATCTTTCAAGACAAAATCGCAAATCAACGCATGTTGGTCCTTAAAAACAACCAGATTCCGAAAGGATTGATCCCTCTGGAAAGACTTTTCGATCAAAACGATATACCTGTGAAATCTTCTTTACAACCCCAACCAAAAGAAGTGGATGACTGTGATATAGGAACCAAATAAGAATCCAGGATGGTAAAAATATCAAAATTCCTCCCTCCTAAAATTAAAAGTAAGTATAAAGACCTACTCAGACAGTATAAGGATGTTTTCGCCTGGACTTATGATGAGCTACGGACATATGACACTTCCATAATTGATCACAAGATACCTCTAAAGCCCGGGGTCAAACCATTTAGGCAAAATCTTAGATAGATCAACCCCATTTTGTTACCTATGATCGAAAAAGAAGTTAAGAAACTTTTAGACACGAAAATAATAGTACCTATGAGATACTCAGACTAGGTAGCAAACCTGGTCCCGGTCAGGAAAAAGAATGGGGAAATCAGACTGTGTGTGGATTTCAGAATTTTAAATAAGTCATCTCTTAAAGACAACTATCTGTTGCCCAAAATGGACCATGTGCTAGAAAAGGTGGTTGGAGCTAACCGAATGTCTATGATTGACAGTTTTTTTGGATACAAGCAAATCTCCATGAATGAACAAGACAAAGAATAAACTCCTTTCACTACACTGTGGGGTACGTTTATGTATGATAAAATGCCTTTCGGTTTGATGAATGCAGGAGCCACGTTCCAGCGCGCTATGGACATCGCTTTCATCGATGAAATGGATAATTTCGTAGTCATTTATCTTGACGATTTGACAGTTTTCTCTAAAACTGGCGAAGAACACTTGATACATCTTAAACAGACATTCGAAAAATGCCGCAGGTTTGTTCTATCTTTAAATCCAAAGAAATCACATTTCACCATGCGGGAAGGTAAGCTTCTGGGTCATATCGTATCTAGGGATGGAATCAGGATTGATCCTAAGAGGATTGAAGCAATAAATACTATAAATATTCCAAGAAATGTAAAAGAAATTCAATCTTTCTTAGGAACAATAAATTTTTTACGAAGATTTATCCCGAATTTCGCTGAGATTGTAATACTGATCACAAGTATGTTGAAGAAAGACAGCGAAGTAAAATGGACAACCGAGGCCAAAGCATCATTCGCTCACATTAATAAAGTCATAAGCGAGTCACCTGTGTTAGCAAGCCCTGACTATCTGAAAGATTTTCTTATTTTCTCGTTTTCCTCCGAACACACGATTGTCGCGGTACTCCTACAAAAGAACGAAGAAGGTTTTGAACAACCGATCGCTTTCTTCAGCAAGAGCCTTAGAGACGTAGAACTGAAGTATGATATAATAGAGAAACAAGCATACACCATGGTAAAAATATTAAAGGCATTCAGAACATATGTACTACATTCCAAGATAATTGCGTACGTACCTACCAGTTCTGTGAAAGATATTTTAGTACAACCAGACAACGATGGAAAAAGAGGACGATGGCTTGCCAAAATCCAAGAATTTGATCAGGAAGTTAAACCGACTAAATTGATAAAAGGACAAGGCCTGGCCAAACTCTTAGCTGAGTCAAATTTCAGAGCCCTAGGTATCAATTGCCTGTAGGAAGGAGATGAAGACATGAACCTAAACGAGTTGGATGAGCAAGCAGGCCCAAACAGGATCGAAGAAAAGTTCATATCGTCAGGCTAGTACAAAGATATAGTGTCATACCTGCTGACTCTAAAATGCCCAAGCGAGCTATCACCATTGAAATCCAGAACTTTAAAACTTCATGCGGTTAAATATTGTATCGTTGAAAGTCAGCTATATTGGAAAGATCCAATCGGTTTCTTGTTAGTCTGTTTAGTCAAATCGGAAACTGAGCGGGTTATAGACAAGTTTCATAAGGGTGTATGTGGGGGGCATCACGCTTGGAGAGCTACAACTTACAAAATTCTGAGGGACGGGTACTATTGGCCAAAGTTGTTCTCCGACGTTAATGCTAAAGTCTGAGCTTGCAACCCCTGTCAACTATTTGTGGGTAAACAAAAGCTCCCAGCTCTACCTTTAATTCCAGTCAAAACTGAATCTCCATTCCAGCAATGGGGTCTAGACTTTATAGGCAAGATCAATCCCCATTCCAGTGCTCAACACAAATGGATCTTAACCGCAACAGATTACTTTACTAAATGGGTGGAAGCCATTCCAACAAAAATGGAAATAGAGTCGGTGGTAATCAATTTTTTAGAAGACAACATTTTATCTAGATTCGGTTGCCCCCAAAAAATAGTTACAGATAATGCCCAAGCCTTCAAATCTATGGCTATGATCAGTTTCTGTCAAAAATATAACATCATTCTTGGCCATTCTACAGCGTATTACCCCCAAGGAAACGGATTGGCCGGGTCATATAACAAAAGCCTGGTAAATATAATCAAGAAAGTATTGGATGAAAACAAAAGGTCTTGGCATGTGCACTTAAAATACACACTATGGGCGAATCGCATAAGCACAAAAAGGTCTATCGGCATTTCACTTTTTCAGATGGTATATGGGATAGATGTTGTATTACCTATAAATCTAGCACTCCAAGTAATGAAGTTATGGCAGGATCAAAATGAAGAACCCAATCATGTTACCAGGAGAATAAATCAGCTGATTGAGATTCAATAACATAGGGTCGAAGTAGATGAAAAGTTGTAGAATTACCAAGATGACATGAAAGCACTATTCGACCGCAGAGCAAAAGACAAAGATTTCCTCCCGGGTGATTTAGTATTAAGGTGGGATGCAAGGAGGGAAGAAGCAGGAAAACATGGTAAATTTGACCACCTCTGGTATGGGCCATTCAGAGTCTCAGCTCTGGAAGGAAAAAATTCTTTCCTACTGGAAAATATAGACGGTGAAATCCTCAACACCCCTATCAACGGGCGTTATCTGAAGCATTATATGATGTAACAATCGCCAAAAAAAAATAAAAAGAAATAAAAAAATAATTGTATATTTATATATAAGATTTTTACATACATATATATATTTTTCATTTATGCATTGCTTTTGATTTTATTTTTTCTTTCGTGAACTCTCGACACTTTTCGGATAGCCCCGATAATCTTCGTATTTGCCTCTTACAGGATTCCAGCTGCACACAAATCAAGCAAGAGAAGTAAACCGAAAATTGGTGTCAGAAATAAATCGGCTTAAGCAGGTGATATCCAAGATTTTTGATATTGTGCAAAGAAATTGAAATGAAAAGGTAAAGAGGACATGTTCTAAAGGACTATTAAAGAAAACCGAAGTAACCTCATTCAAACAACAACATTGGTTGAACTGATAAATAACAAAGTTGTTTCTTGGTTTAATCGTCTACGAAAAAATAACACAAGTTAAACGATTCACTCAAATTAAAAGCAGTCAGTCAAAGTAAAGTACCCCCGAAAAATATCTACAAGAGTCAGTTTTGATTTTTTGACCTATGTATTTGCAGTCCGTAAGTCACTACCTGTCACCCTTTTCTATCTTTGGGTTTACCTTTTAAAAAGTCAGCATCTTTCTGTTTCGCATAAGAAGGGATAAGAGTTTTTGTTTCAGCCTCGAGAGATTCAAAGCAGATTGTGGAAAGAAAGATGGTCTTCACAACTCCTCAATTCCTTACTAAACAAAGTGATGTTTAAAGTGGTCCTAGCTTTCCTAGGTTTTTCAACAGTTTCAGAAGTTTGAGGCTTGCTCAAATAGGAAGTTCCAAAATTTTAATTTTCCCCTTTCTCCCTACAGACGAAGGTGTGTTGAAGGTTGAGGAAAGGTTGGTACCGAGTAATCAAAGTAAGTTAACAGGCCTATAATGCAAAATATTACACAGATATCAACACTGATACAAACTGATTGCCCCCATCTTTGTGCTCTAAAAAGAAAATTATAAGACAGGTGGTGAAAGGAAATTCAAAAATGATTACCCCCATCTATTCCAAGAGACGATGAAAGGAAATTCAGAAATGATTTCCCTCATCTCAGCATTTAAATGCACAAATATATTCCGAAGTGGTGAAAGGAAATTTAGTAAAAGAGGCCAGATAACTTCACCGGGGTACTGAACAGGCTCGCTGGCAGTGAAGCAATATCTGAGATATCTGTAAGGTTGTTATACATGAATATCACTCTGCTCTGGTAACCAATTCTTTTCCAAGGCCCGATCTACATCCCAAGTTCAAACAGGGCTTCCTGATTAAAAACATATAATTTGTTTCTTTTGATGCAAGTTGATAGCCACAAGATCTGTTGGGTCTCCTAGAATTGTTTTGATTTTCTTAAGGCAGACCTAAATTTAGTAACGGGAAAGGGAAAGTCGTGAAAGGGAATACGGCTAAGTTTTAAAAGAGTATCTGAGTTTGAAAATATTTTCAAGGTAAAAAATGAAGTCTCTTTCCCCTTCGGTACCCTGTTCTCAGGAACCTTTTCGCCTGATTGAAGCTATTGACTCCATTTACCTAATATCGGCACGTGGTCTACTGTTCTTCTCGTCTTACAAGAAAATGGGATCCCTAGTTGGAGCCTATGTTAGAGCCGCCTTTGTTTTTCTAGCCCATCTCGAAATTCATGTCTTAATGCTCGAAATCGAAAGATGGTTTTCATATTTTCTGTCCGTGGTTTCAAAATCTCTAAAGTCTTATCACGCAACAACGATGATTTTTTGTACTCTCGAGGTGAGTTCTACCTTTCGGCAAAAAAGTTTTTCCCTTTTTGTTCTATCTCAGGATTTCATATGAAGGATGCTATAGATCACATAGTTCTCAAGTCCTGAGCAATGAAATGGAGAAATCGCTTTAAAGTTTCACTTAGGGCAGTAACGGGAGTCAAATTTTCCGAAAATCATGTTTAAACGTCATTGGGTTTTCATGCCTCGGTGTTCACTAAATCCAAAAGTTCATTGTCGTATTCCCGATAGCCGACACCACAAAGTCCGTATGTTAGTAACCCATGTCAAAGTTAAAGGAAAGATTTAAGCCATGGTTAAGTTCCGTCGACATTTCGCCACTCGACGTGTTCTCTTTTAAAAAACTACACTGTCTAAGTCTGAGTCACGAAGTCACGATAAAGATACAAATATAATTAATTAAACACTTAATCCAAGTTTATCTTCCATTTGAATTAAAACGTATTATCGCGATCTCGCGGTTTCGCAGCTCGGCATGCAAACTTCCCGGAAACTGACCTTCGAAACTTCGAGTCGCGATATGGTGAATATAAATAATTATGTAATTAATTAAACGCCTAATCACGATTACGGTTTTGTAAATCAAAATCAGTCATCGCAATTTCGGGGGTTTGAGGTTCAAAGGCTTAAAGAAAATGTTCCCGAAGTGACGAGTACCAAAAGGTTAATTAACTTTGGTAAAATTGGATTAATTGAGCTAAATCAATATCTCTTGTGTTTTGATGCTTGCACAATTTACGAAGCAGTATTAATTCTTCCTTACGCCAACTGACATTTCGAACTGCCAAAATTTATGGCATTAATTAGAAATAAAGCGAAAAGATTGGGCTTTATTGCTAAATTTATTTTAAACATGATTTGACATATCTGTTCTACAAAGTACCGAGTTTTCGAATATATACAGAGCTGTTATTCATTATAACAAATCCATTTCTATAATACGCAGAGCACACTTTCTCAGCGAGTTAACTTCTATATGTATACGTATTTGTATCACAGAAGAGCCAAAGCAGGAGCTCTCGTCATGGCACCGCGAAAAGAATCTAAAGCCATCATTGAGGTTGCAGGACAAGGTTTGGACAATGTCGCTGATACTTCACCTCGAAGTGTCGACTCTATCCAGAATTGGTCATTCGTTTCAGATGTTTTGCAGGCTAAATTAGTGGATTATTTCGATGATTCCAGCGACAATGAAAAAGATGACATAACCACTAAATATAAGATTGTCATTCAATTAGGAATGCATAAAGTAGTGGCCAGACCAAGACTACTCCCCTACTATGATATGGTCCAATGGGCGTTAGACCATGTGGACATACCCACCAGAACCATCATGAATGAGCAGAAGATCACCATTGGGACTTTCAGACCTGAACATCTGCAAGCTATGTATAAGTTTCCCACAACGTCCGACTTTACATATGGTGCAGAATTCTTGGAAGGATTCAAACAGAAGGAATGTGAGCAGTATGAAAAGACCATCTCTAGATTAATAAAAGATTGGGTTTCACACCCTGCGAAGTTCAGAGCAGACGGTCATGGTATATACTCAATAGCCTCCTTGGAACCACAGTTCAAGTATGTAGCTATGATGACATGCAGATTGTACGGGAGAGAGGACACCTCACATTTGTTTCTTAAATGGGTACCTCTAATATTTTGGGTCGCAGAAGGTTGTTCCTTCGACTGAGAGAAAATGTTGTCTGACAGCCTGACCAGTCGGGTTACAGAATATCGGGAGCAAAGAGAGAGTGGAAAGAGTTCTTCATTTTTTATGTCTGCATATATTATGGACACCGTGTACTTTCTAACCCCATTTCCCTTAATGAGTTGGATTTGGACTCCAGCAAAGGCCGAGCCCATTCACGTCTATCATTCGAAGTTATGGGAAAACAAAGCGGCAAATTTCGTATATGAAATCTTCAACTGGGTGATGGTACCTCTGCACGTCACTATTTTCGGTCACCCGCCACCCAGGATCTCAGATAGTATAGTGACGAATTTGAGCAGCATAGCTGACTGGTATGTAGAAGTCGAATTCTCATATCTCAGAGTTTTCGAGGCTTTTGTTCCCCCGCATGCATTGCCATTATTTATTCCTGACAAGCTGGCTTGTCGAGAGGCTGCTAGACAAACAGTAATCGGAGGTATAAGAAAGGAGCTTAAAGGATACTCAAAAAAGGTATGGCCACCTTTTCCTGTTCATTTAAACTCATATTATTTATTATATTTAGGGCATGCTAAAGATGAGGAAGCAGCCCTGGAAGACCTAAAATTGGTACTTATTGAATTCAAGAAGCACAATCCGCAAAGGGTCGTGAGAAATCATCTGGCTAGTTGTGGACTCAAGAGATTTGAACACGAAAATTCTCCCTCGGATGACATTTTCCGAGGTGCAAGATCCTATGACGAGATTTTAGCTTGGATCCAAACATTGGCACTTGAAGAGAGGGCTGATGTTCTGAAATTTCAAGAACATAGACACAGTTGTCTTCCCACAGTGTTACGGGGTGAGATTCTGAGTACAACGGAGGTAAAACAAAAAGATGCCGAAGGCTCCAAGGATGCGACTCTCGATCAAGAAAAACACCAAGACGGGGGAGAAAAAACTAAGAGTCCAAAAGCAAAGATAAAGACTCCTGACCCACCAAAAGAGTAGACTCCAGTTACTACTCCGGGACAATCAGCGAAGCAAATCGGGGATCCTATCACATCGGTTACTCCCTTGCAGTCAACTCAAGGAAATATTGACGCAGGGTGGATTTTTAATGAAGAGTTGAGGCCTATAAGGGTGGAAGAGCTCCCTCCAAATGAGTTTTTCTTCGATAAGAAAAGGAAAGCAGTGGTAAAGAGAGAATTCTATCAGGAAGGGGAGTCGACAGTCAAGAAATACAAAGTTATGATTGATGTGAAGGACAAGAAGAATGAACAGTTTGCCACAGAAATAGCTGGAACATTAGGGGCATATGCCACAACGAACCAATTTTCAGTCGGGATGTTGAAAAACCAGCTGAAACAAAAAAATTGTCTCATCAAAACCCTGGAAGCCAGACTAGCCACAACAACAGAGGCTGCCAAAGACTAGGAGAGTGTAGGGATAGAGAAAGCCATGTTGGCTAATAAAAATGAGATAGAGTTGTTCAAGACTAAGCTCGAACAAGTACAACTGGTGGTTCGGGATGGTCAGATGTAAGTGAGCCAGCAAAAAGATTTGATCAAACAGTTACAGGCTAGATTGGAAATCGCCGAAAGTAAAATGATAAATATCGGGATGTTCCAGTCCCAGGCGATAGAGATTCGGAACAGAGTCTCTGCGGCCCAACGAAATTTACTCGCCAAGGTAGAAGTGATTCGAGACAACTGTTTGCTGGTCAATCAGGTTTTGGAGAATTTAACTGCTAGAGAAAGGGAGGTTGGAGAAGCATGGGTCACCTTCCAAGAGGCTATGATAGCCACCAACAACAAAGATCTGAGAAGTAATCCTTGGTTCACCATCTTGGAGCAGACCAGAGGAAACATTCTATTGAAAGAATGGGAGCACAGCATCTCAGAAGGCAAGCTGCAATCCAAGAGAGTAACGAGATCCTTAGAAGAGGATTTTATCTCTATAGATGGTAATCTGCTGGGCATTGATGGCGGAGGTAATGCTGAGATGTTGATTTAGATGAATATGGAAAAAATCTCACTCGATTTAAAGGAAAAAGAGGAAAGAGATTCAACCGAGATCTCCCAAGTGACTATGGAAGACATAGTCCAAATAGACAAATGTATGATTAAACCAAATGTGCAATTATGCGCTATCGACATCATAGACAGACAGATGGAAGACAAGCTGCCGCAATTAGCCTGAGATTGTTACTCTTTTGAAGCCAATTGTCAAGCAGAACCATCAAGGCTGATATCTCAGCTGGTTGAAATATGTGTCACCTGTATCGAGCACGCACGAGGACAAGCTTCTGGCACCAAGTGAAGACAGAGAAGAAGAAATGGAGCGATTTCTCTCCTCCCTATCATAACTAAAATTTTTGCAATGATTGATATTCCATCTTATTGTAAAGCTGTATAAATACACCATAGAAAGAAAGAAACAACGCTGGACCTTTTTGTGTCGATTGTAACAGAGGTTTTACATTCTGAGAGTTAATATAAAGCAAATCTGAAGATTCTCAATTCTGTCACGACTGTGTTATGAGTTTTCTTTCTCGTATCTCATATTTCGTTTCATTTCATATTCGTATCTGATGAATGCTTCATTATAATTTAGTGCAACCTCTACTATAGCGAATGAATTTTGGTTTTCTATATTGTTTACTGTTTTTCCTCTGTACCGGCTATCAGTAGGTATAAGACCAGTCAACACTTTCAGAATTCTATATATAATTTTTGCTTCATCGGGTTACTTCTTTACATTTTTCTTCTTCTGTTTATACATGAGATTCTCCCTTCATAGGAGCCTTACTTAATAGACAACTAAATGTTTTTCTCCCACCTCATAAATTTTATTAAAATATAACCCAGTTACGGGAAAGAGCCTTTGATTTTCATTCCCTTTACATTCCTGAAACCGTAAACTCTCTTTTATATGACCGAATTGAGAGAGCACTTAAATTCTCCTTGTGGTTTCCTTGTTTTACTATTCCTCTATGACTGTCCCTGTACCGACACAGTCCAATATCGAACCTGGATTATCAAATCAAACTCACATTGCCTTAAAAATTTTCGATACTATTCTTAAAACAACCACTACATGGGTTGAACTTGAACATTCGTGGGCAGCAATTGAAAGGGATATAACCATTCAGGAACAGTTGGAAGCTAGACATCACCAACTCAGAAATCAACACTAGCTTCCCCTACCGAAGGTTGATAGTTTCCTTTACCTATCCCTTATTTCACTTTCGTATTCCTAGACACTGTACTTTTAAGTCTTAAGTACAAACTCTGGAACAAGTCATGTGGGCCCCATCTGGGTAAGTTAGAACATCAACTTCTCGGGGTCGTAACTTTTGCATATGATCTTCGTTTTAGGCGTATGATAGCTCATTGGAAAGGTATCATCAAGGATATTCATTTTGGGAGCTCAATAATTCCTTAGGATATTATTGAGAATATATATCCTGAAAAACCTTCATTTAGGCCCTCAAAATGGTCCCGGAAGTTAAAACTACTAAAAATAGTAAATTTCCAAAATTGTCAAAAAACTATTTTGAGCCAGTTGGAAAAGGTGGGTGGCCACCGATATCCACCTAGATCAATCCTCCGTCCTTTGGAAGCAATGTTCTCCATCGCGTTGATTTCCCCCATCAGGTGATGAAAGTTTTGCTGAATTTGGCCTTGGGTGAGCCACTTGCCTTGGTGCAGGAGTTGCCCTACTTTGACGAATCAATAAAGCTAGATCCTTTGTTGTCGAGTGCCCTTGATCTGTGTGTCCACAATATCATCGTTGGATTCCTATTGTATGTAGTTGGGTTTGAGCTCAGTTGGTGTCATCTTCTCTTCTACGTTTGAGGTGTCCAATAATGGTGGGAAATAAGGGTGAAAGAGATCCACGTTGAACACTGGGTATAGGCCAAGGAAAGGAGGAATGTTGAGCTCAAATGAATTATCCCCCATGGACTTGGTGATGGTGTATGACCCATAACAAACTGGGAAAAACTTTCGATGGGGTCCTGTAAGGCGTTCTTTCTGCACGTGCAACCAGACTTTGTCGCCCACCTGAAACTTATGTGGCACCTGATGTTGATCATGACACTTCTTGTGCTTGTCATTGGACTTCTATAGGATATTTTGAACCTATTAGCGGATGTGCCGGATCCACTCAATGAACCAGGTGGATTTTTCAGCTTCAGTTGGAGCAGGATATGAGTCGATTGAGGTGACCGCAAGGGGAAGTGCAACATCTATGGGACCCAATGGTTGGAATCCCAAACCCACTTGAAAGGGGATGTGGCGGTTGAGCTATTTAGGGATCACTTGTAGCTATGTTGGACATATGGAAGGCTCTCATCCCATGTGCAAGGGTGATTTGAATTATACATGTGAAGGATATGCACAATCATTCAATTTATGACCTTGATTTGGCCATCTGTCTGGGGGTGGAAGGTCGTGGATTTGGTGATCTTGGTGTCCAGTAGTGACCAGAGGCTTGACCAGAATGTGCTGAGAAATCAAATGTCCCAATAGAATAAAATGGTTTGTGGGATTCCAAAATGTACCCAGAATCGTTCAAAGAAGAGTTTGGCAGTGGCCTCTGTTGTGATGTTCTTCTTGCAGGCAACCAGAATCGCCATCTTAGAAAAGTGATCAACAAACACAAAAACAAAGTCATTTCCCTGCTTGTTGGATGGGAGGCCCGACATGTAGTCCATTGAGATGGATTCCCATGGCCTATCAGGAGTAGGAAGACGGGTGTACAAGCCCTGTTTCTTAGTGGTCGGTTTGGCAATAGCGCAGGCGGTGCAGGACCTAATATACTTGCTAACCTTCTATCAAAGTTTTGGCTAGTAGAAATGTTTCTATAGAATCACCACTGCCTTTTCGATGACGAAATGTCCTGCCATCTAATTGTAGTGGGATTCCAAAATTAGCTTCAATCGCTCGCTTGATGGAGCACAGATATGACACAGACGACACAACAACCCATCCTGAAGATGGAATTTATCAACAACTGTGTTTGCACCCAACATTTGGTAGGTGGTGGTGAAGTTTGGGTCTATCTCATAGAGTTGGGTCCATCCAGAGGTCTCATGGTCGTAGGAGTCTAGCACTGTGGTGAGTGCCACGACTGGAGGTCTGCTGAGGCAATCAACGACGCGATTGGTGCTTCTTGTTTTATACTTGATGTTGAGGTGGAATTGCTGCAAGTATGTGGACCACTTTTGATGGTGATCATTCTGCAATTTTCCTTGTGTCTTCATGAACTGCAGTGGCTTATGATCAGTGTCGATGACTGTCTCCTTCCCAATAATGTAATGTCTCCACTGATGGCAGGATTGCACAATCGAGTACATTTATTTGTCATAAGTAGGGTACTTACGAACAACACCTGATAGTGTCTCAGTATGATAGGCCACATGGTGGCTGTGTTAAGTGATAATGATGCCCACTGCATAGTCTGAAGCATCTATCTCGATCTCAAATGGATGTTGCAGGTCTGGTAGTGAAATTACTAGGGCTAAGCACAAGCGATGCTTCAAATCGTCAAACGCAAATTTCACCTTGCCACCACCCTTGGTTATTCAGCTGAGGGCCCATGCAATATAGGAGAATCCCAACATGAACTTACAGTAGAAATTGGCAAGGCCCAAGAAGCTCCGAAGCTCAGTGAGTGTGGTTGGGGCTGGCCAATCACGGATGACTTGGATATTGGTTGGATCCACATGTATGACATGTTGATCAATTATGTAGCCCAGGTAATGGACCCTGTCCATGCTGAAGGAGCATTTTTCCAAGTTGGCATATAGCTTGTGTTGCCGCAGGGTGTGCAAAACCTGTTGAATATGCTGCAAGTGTTCGACCCAAGTCTTGCTGTAAATGAGAATGTCATCCAGACACACCACTACAAAAGTATTGTTGAATGTTCCTAGGATATCATCCATCATCCTCATGAAAGTGACTGGAGAATTTGTCAAACCAAAGGGCATGAAAAACCATTCAAAAAGGCCTTCCTTTGACTTGAAGGTAGTTTTCCATAAATCTGTCTATTCTATCAGGACCTGGTGGTAGCCAGACTTCAGATCAATCTTACTAAAGTATTTGTCTCCCATGAGTTGATCAAGGAGGTCGTCGATTCGGGGAATCATGTACCTGTTTCTGACTATGATTTTATTCCGAGCCCGATAATCAATGCAGAGTTGCTAGGTTCCATCTTTCTTCTGTACCAGCATGATTAGGCTCCCACAAGGTGATGAGATGGGACAGATGTGCCCCTTGTGGAGAAGTTCTTGGATCTGTCGCTTCATCTCCTCATTCTATAATAGAGAGTGGAAATAGACTAGCCCATTGGGTAGAGGTGTGTTGGGGGTCAGATTGATGGGGTGCTTGACCTGGAAGTGCAGAGGTACCCCGGTTCACCAAGCTCGTCTAGTTCACCAGGCTGGAAGTTGGTGGTAACAACGATGGCACTAAGTTCTGCGTCAATGATCTGTCTTCCCATTTCTAGTTCTAGCTCAGAGTCTGAACCCGCATATGATTCAGAGGCTTTCACTTTGGCCACCAGCAAATTCTTTGAGTGGTATTCAACAGTGTTAAGCCAAGGGATCTTATGGAAGTCGCATCACTTCCCAGTATCTTTCTTTGTATTTCTAGTGTTCTTCTTTGCTTACGGCTTGGACATGTTGTCCTGATACTGTCCATATTTTCTCTGTCCTTTGTTCTGTGGGTTAGGGACACCCTTTCCTGGATTTTGTTGTGAGGGGTTCCCAGGCCCAAATTGTTGCGTCTTTTGTTTGAGCTTCTACTTGATTTTGACGGCATATCGGTAGAGTGTGCCCAAGGATGAGATGTCCAAAAATTCCATTTCGATATAGCTATATCTATGCAGAGCTCTATGATACTTGAGAACTTTATTTCACTCTGAATCTTTGATACCTAGCTTGGTGCGCAAGGTATGAAAGATATTTGTGAAATCTGGCACTGCTTGGTCTCTTTCTTGCTGCAGTGTGGTCCATTTGGTATACAAGTCGTCATAACTTCCGACAAGGTAGTATTGTTCCTTAATAACATCACTGAAGGATTCCCAGGTGGATGTGACTGTAAATAATGAGGGTTCCTCTGTTTCCTTTTTCTCACATAAATTTTCCCGCCAATCTTTGACATGGGGAATGACTTTGAGGAGCGCAAAAGTAATCTTTTCTCTATTCGAAAAGTTATGGACAAAAAAATACCCTTCTAGTAGATTCAACCACTTGTATACAACATCTATGTCTATATGACCTTAAAATATAGGAATATTGAAGTTTATTTGTACCTTGAAGGGGGTGGTGCCTCTGCTCGAAGAAGATGCGTGCCATGTTGGTAGCCGCCGAAGGATTTGCACGAAACTATCCATCATCTCGTTCCTTTGTTATGGGAGGGCTTCTTCAATCAACAGTTTGAAAGGATATCCCATCTCATCATATTTGTTTTATTCTGCCATGAGAGGTCCCTTGGGCATGCGAGATATTTTTTCCTCAAGAGCAACAAGCTCAAGAACCAACTCTTTATACTCCAACCTCGTTGGGGACATGCATTAAGACGACAAGGAGCATAATGCTCTGATACCACTGATCCATATTTTATGAGAAGAATGAAATGACTACAGATTATTAACAGGTTCTTAACACAAAATAACAGAGATACAATAAAACTGGTTTTCTATGCAATAAGTAAATAAGATGAAACTATAAAATGCAGCGAAAACAAGCTTGTTGGAATGGTGGCGGCTTATCTCTGAGAAGAGATGTGATGGTTGCGCTCATTCGAAAGAATATCCTTACAATGAGGATCTGAAGACCTTTTTACCATAAACAAGAATGCCAAAAACCCTATACATCTAAAAACCTAACCCTAGGATATGAAGTGCCAAAAGTCACGTGGGCCTCGTCTGGGTAAGTTAGTACATCAACTTCCCCGGGTCGTAACTTTTGCATACGATCTCTGTTTTAGGCGTATGATAGCCTGTTGGAAAGGTATCATTGAGGAGATTAATTTTTGGGGTTCAATAATTCCTTATTATATCATTGAGATTCTATATCCTGAAAAACCTTCATTTATGCCCTCAAAATGGCCCCGAAAGTTGAAACTGCTAAAAATAGTAAATTGCCAAAATTGTCAAAAAACTATTTTGAGTTAGTTGGAAAAGGTGGGTGGCCACAGATATCCACTTGGATCATTCCGAGATTTGATTTTAGTTGCCTCTACTAAACCTCTTATGATTCTTACTCAGAACCAACAACCACTTCAAGTTCTTACTGCAGCCATGGAAGCTAGGTTTTCCCCTCTTGTTCTACCTGCTTAATTACATGATTTTCGATGGGAATATAATCAGAGGATTAAGTTGTATGATGTTGAAGGAAATGTGTCAGCCAAAAAAAACTTAGACTGGTTCAATGATTTTGTAGACGTAGAAGAAGTAGATTTTGAAGATGCAAAAATGAGGTTGTTTGCACAAAGTCTTACAGGAGAAGTCAGAAAATGGTTCAGAGCTCTCCTAGAATAAAGTATCATAATTTTTGAAGCCTTTGAAACAAGATTTATTTCAAAGTGGGGTGATAAGAAGAACCCCCTTCAGTTTCTAACCCAATATAACAACATGAGAAGGTCACCTGATGAAACCGTACAAGAGTTTTCAACTAGATTTATTAAAGTCTACAACTCAATTCCTACGGAAGTAAAAACCCTCCTAGAGATGCTCAACTTAGATATGTTGATTCCTTTGAAAGTGATTTTTCTTTTTTGTTAAAGGAAATAAGATCCACTTCTCTAGATGATATGATGAGTGATGCAATATAAGTTGAAGTAGATATAATGGCTTCATGAAAGATCAAATATAATTCAGAGAGGAACATGATCAAGGTTCAAGATAAGGCACAACTTTCAACCTCACAATCATTAGAAGAGATGTTTGAACTGATGATGAAGACCATGGATAAAATCATGGATAGGATGTCTTTAGATAATAAGTGTAACACCAGAGAACAAGATGATTTTCCACCAAGAAACCAAAGGAGACTAGCAGTTCCACAAATTAGATAAAGAGATCAGAGGAACCAGGGTGATCAACAAATAAGACCTCCTTTTCAAAATAATTATGTAAATGAGAATTTTGATGAAAATTTTGAAGACAATATGCATTTTTGTGTTGGCGATGAAACAAAAGTGTTTTTAACTAAAGAAGAACATGATCAGTTCATGGATGAAAATGAAATATTCATGCAGGAGAATGATGAAAGTTTGTCTGTGGAAAAGGAATATTACCAGACAGGTTTGCAGAATGCCATCATGCAATTCCAGAAACAATATAATATTTGAAACAAAAAGGTACATGCAAATCCTCCAAAGAGAAATCCTATCAAATAATCTCAAAATAATACGCCTTCTTAAAGTCAGCCTAAAAAGGACTATGTTGCAAAGGATGTTGTGGAGAAAGGAAAGAAGAAGGAAGAACCTCCAAAGAAAGTACCTGAAACAAGAAAGGAGACAGTCATCAAAGAGGTAGAAAAAACCTCATCTTCCTTTAATTTTGAAAGTGAGATGGCCAAAATTAAAATCTATATTCCATTCAATGAGCTGATAAATAATAGTTGATATAGAAATTAGATCATCAAGATGTTCAAGATGGAAGAAACTTCTAACACTTTAAATATACAATATGATCATCCTTCCATATTGTTTGTCCCACGTGTAGAGGAGAGTAGTGAAGTTGATGGGGTCCCTCCTTTCTATGTTAGTCTGAAGATTCATGATATGACTTTGCATAATGCTATGTTGGATTCAGGAGCATCCCATAATTTGATGCCCAAGGTGGTCATGGACCAATTGGGCCTGAACATCACAAGGCCTTACAAAGATTGTTTCTCCTTTGATTCAAGGAAGGTGAAGTGCTTGAGCCTAATCAAATATCTAGTGGTATCTTTGTCTCAAATTCCAACAAAAAATATGGTCATGGATGTGGTGGTTACTGATATCCCTCCTAAATTTGGTATGTTGTTATCTAGTTCATGGGATGCAAAGTTGAAAGGGACTTTGCAAATGAATATGTCATACGCCACTATCCCTGTCTTTGGTCAAGATAGGAAGTTGTACAGGGAAATATTTCTCAAATACATGGTCAGTAACAAAGCCCAGCCAAACAACCATCCCATTTATTCTGTGGAAACTGAGATTGGTTATTCTATTTTCTTTAATGATTTGAGTTTTGAAGAGGAGGTTCCAAAGACTGATATGGCTATCAAAGAGAAAATTGATCAGCAAACAGATAATTTTTCAGATCAGTAAAGCAAAGCAGAAAACAAAATGTGGAATATGAGCTTTGATGGAGCTGTCAGCAGAGAAGGAGTAGGGGTTGGTGTGTGGATTAACCCCCTTAAATCAGGTACCAAAATTTGTTCTTATAATCTTTCTTTTGATTGCACAAATAACATGGCTGAATATGAGGCATTAGTGTTGGGATTTAAGACTTCGAAAGAAATGGGTGCTAGGAGGATATTTGTACATGGAGATTCTGAACTGATTATAAATAAGATAAAGGGTATATATCAAGAAAATCATCCCAGATTAAGAGCCTATAGGAATATAGTGCTTGGTCTTATTGAAGAATTTTTAGAGTATAATCTTTCAGTGATTCCAAGGGGGCAAAATTAAATTGTTGATGCCCTGGCTACTTCAACCTCAGTTTTCAAAATTCCAATTTTTCCTAACAAAATATATGAGATTGAGGTCAAGCACAAACCAACAGTGACTGATAATATTAAGTACTGGCAAGTTTTTGAAGATGACAAACAAATATAATGTTTCCTTAAGATGGAGGGTGAATTTTAAAATTTGAATATTGATGAGGAATATTGTGGTGAAGAAGAAGATGCAGTTGTGTTCGCAAATGATGGCTATTTCAAGAATAAGATTACTGGTAAGGATATAATGTAGCTAAAAAATAACATCATTCCCAAAGGAATGGTCCCATTAGAAAAATTCTTTGACAACAATGATGTGGCTAGGAGTCCTAAAATTACTGCAAATGATGGAGATGTTGAAGATTGCAACATTGGGACTCAGGAATATCCCAAGATCATCAAGTTGTCCAAGACACTTAGCCCAGAGGTCAAGCAAAGATATATCAATTTAATGAAATAATTTCTTGATATTTTTTCGTGAAGTTATGAAGATTTGGAAGTTTATGATACCAAAGTGATTCATCATGTGATTCCAATCAAAGAGGATCATAAACCTTTCAAATAGAAATTAAGAAGAATCAATAAAGTTTGTTGCTGCCCTTGATTGTAAAGGAGATAAAAAAGATTTTCGAAGCCAAGGTCATAGTGTCTCTGAGGTTTTCTAAGTGGGTGGAAAATATGGTACCTGTCAGAAAGAAGAGTGGAGAGATCATATTATGTGTAGACTTCAGAAATCTGAATAGGGTATCTCTCAAGGAAAATTACCCACTGCCTAAGATGGACTACATTCTATAGAAAGTGGTTGGTTCTCAAAACATATCAATTGTTTCTTTGGGTACAATCAAATCATGGTACACCCTTATGATCAGGAAAAGACAACCTTTACAACACCATGGGGCACCTTAATGTATGGCAAAATGTCTTTTGGGCTCATGAATGCAGGAGAAAAATTACAAAGAGCTATGGATATAACCTTTGTTGATGAGAATGATAAATTTATTATTATTTAACTAGATGATATCACTGTATATTCAGTTTCTAATGAAGATCATCTTAAACATCTAAGAAGGGCTTTTCAAAAATGTAGGAAGTTTGGCATTTCATTGAACCCCAAGAAGTATAATTTTGGCATGGAAGAGGGGAACTTTCTTGGTCACATTATTTCAAAGGAGGGAATAAAGATAGATCCTAGCAGAGTTGAGGGAATCCTAAAAATTGGCACACCCGGAAGCAAGAAAGAAGTGCAATCTTTCCTGGGAAAAGTAAATTTTCTGAGAAGATTCATCCCTAACCTGGTTGAAATCATAAAGCATATCACTAACATGCTCAGAAAAGGAAGTGAGATAAAATGGACCCCTGAAGCCAGAAAATACTTTGAATATATTAAAGTGGCATTGAACAAATCCCAGTGTTGTCCAGTCCTAATTTTGCAAAAGGCTTTATATTGTTTTCTTTTGCCTCAGAGCACACCATTGTTGGTGTTTTATTACAAAAAGATGAAAAACATTTTGATAGGCCTATAGAATACTAGAGTAGGTTATTGAGGGATTCCCCATTAAAGTATGATATCATGGAAAAGCAGGCATATGCACTAGTCAAGGCCCTAAAGGAGTTTAGAGTTTATATCTTGCATTCTCATACCATTGATTATGTGCCCAACAATTTTGTGAAGGAAATTTTAACTCAGCCCGATCCTGAGGGAAAGAGGGGAAAATGGATAGTTGTGTTGTTGGAGTATGATCTTGAGATCAAACCTACAAAGTTGATCAAGGGGAAGAGACTTGAAAAGATGATGGAACAGAAAAATTGTGAGATCTTGGGAATTAATTCGATTGTTGATTTGTCAGCAGATTTAGAAGAAGAAGAGGTCCCTCAGGTATCCCAAAAATTCCTTGACTCCCCATGGTATTCTAACATTATTTGTGTGTTGAGAAATTTGCAGGCTCCTCCTGAATTGAGAAAAACCAAGGATGGATTTTTGAAGCTAAAGGCAACAAAGTTTTGTATTTTAAATCAATCTCTGTATTGGAAGGATCCAAGAGGAATCTTGTCGAGTTGTTTGCTGGAGGGAGAAGTAGAAAAAAACATCAAAGAATTTCATAAAGCTGATTGTGGAGGGAACCATTATTGGAAAACTACTCTGCACAAGATACTGAGGGATGGGTTCTATTGGCCTAACATTTTTTCTGATGTTTACAAAGAAGTTTCAAGCTGTCATGAATGCCAATTTTTTTATGGGAAGAGAAAATTGCAGCCTTTTCCCTTGAAGCCTATCTTTGTGGAAGCACCTTTTAAACAATGGGGCCTTGATTTCATAGGAGAAATTCATCCATAGTCCTCAGATCAACACAATTGGATACTGACAGCCACATATTACTTCACCAAGTGGATTGAAGTAGTTCCCACTAGGCAATCCATAGATATTGTTATCATTCAATTTTTGGAGAACAAAATTTTGTCTAGGTTTGGTTGTCCAATCAAAATCATTACAGACAATGAAGCAATGTTTAAGTCCAAAAATATGGAAAAATTTTGCAGTGATTGCAATATAACTCTTGGCCATTCCAAAGTTTATTACCCTCAAGGTAATGGGTTGGCTGAGTCATCCAATAAAATTTTGACAAGAATTATCAAAAAACTGTTGCAAGATAACAAAAAGGCTTGGCACAAGAAGCTCATCCATGCACTATGGGCTGACAAGATCACTACTAAAATTTCTATTTCCACCTCACCCTTCTAGATTGTGTGCGGAACATAAGCAATTTTTCCTACTTCATTAGGATTACCAGTGATGAGGTTGCTACAAGAGCAAGATGTTGAAGCATATTCCACTCAAAGGAGGAAAAATGAACTAATGAATGTCCAACAAGCAAGAGAGAAAGCCTTCAACAACTCTCAACTAGACCAAGACAGGATTATAAATTCTTTTGAAAGGCATACTAAGGAAGATGATTTCAAAGTGGGGGATTTGGTGTTGAAATGGGATGCCAGGAATGAAGAAAGAGGAAAGCATGGGAAATTTGACCATCTGTGGCTGGGACCTTTCAAAATTGTGGCATACCATGGGAATAATGCCTATCTGCTACATGAACATAATGGAGATCTCATTGGTGGAGGACCTGTGAATGGAAAGTTTCTCAAGCATTTTCTCGCTTAAAGGAATTTTCACCCTTCCATTCATTATATATAACCATTTTTGGTTTTTAGTTGAAGCAATAGAAATCAAATCAACAGAAATTGAAGCCTGAAGAGAAGGCCCTAAGTTATGTTGAGTATAATTTGAGTCATCTGAACATAATTTTGTGAATAAGATGTTGATCTATTTATTCGCATGAGTGGAATACATCCCAATGGGTAGGCACTTGGTCTGTCGTTCTTTTCTACCTCGCTAGGAGGATAACATCCCCAGTTGGAGCCCATGCAAGTCACCATTAAAATGCTTATGAGAAATCAAGTTTTTAGGATCTAGTAGGATGCTAAACCGGTTTGGAAGCCCGATAAAATGAGGAAGGGGCTAAATATGGTGGAGAAATTCCAAATCTCCTAGGAGCGCTAAGCCGATGGGGCTCGACATATTGCATATAGTGACCTCTCAAGATCAATGGCCGAGGATCATTTTGGGGGGAGGAACTGCACAGAGGATGATTTTGGAAAGCAGGCTAAAATTTAAAACATGGTTTTTTTTCGGGGAGACGTGGTGCCACCAGGTGCATTTTAGGGTGAAAAGCAGGTTTCCCCAAACCACTTCCCCATGCCCCCAAAATTTAGAAAAGTATAAAAGGGAATTTGTTGGTTATTTTATTATTTTTTGAACATTGGACCGTTTGAAACTTGGCGCGACCACCCTCGTTCAACTGTAGCTCAAAAGTACACCAATTACATGCCATTTCCGTTCATTTCCAGTTATTTTTCATCACAACCATGGATCCTATCATAACAGCAGTAATGGAACAAGACCCTGTGGCGAATGAAGAATCCCTAATTGACCAAGATTCAGACGTCTTTGATACCGAAATCACCATTTTTCCCATCTCCATGTCTAGAAGCAACCTGTCTGATAATGTAGGAAGGTCTATATCATTCCTTGAAGCAGTCCAAGCCACCTTAGTCCCTTATGTTGTCGAAATCACTTTCCCCTTTCTTGAATGTATAGGTTGTTGCACAGAAAAATATTCACATGAATAAAGATTTGTCGTGAATAAACAAGAGTCTGAATTCATGTGTAGGGTAGAGAGTCTGTCAATTCGTGATTCCTGTTGAGTACATTTTTATGCTTCCTTTTACTCTATAAACTACACTTTTGCCTCTATATCCATCCATTTTGCCTTCATTTCATTCCATATTTTCCATAAAACAGCTTATGCAAGGTATATTTATCATTCTTTAGCTTAAGAATTGAGTTTTCTAAATTTTGGCATTAAAATTGAAAATTTATCAGAAATTACAGGATTTGACTAAATCCCGTAATTGCTCCTAGGTTCGTGTACTTGCAGGACACCTGGGAAAAATCTAAGACTTGGGTCATGATCCTTGATGTACAAGTATGGATAATGATCTATCATCTTCGAGATCTGAGCCTTCCAGGTGTCTGGTCAACGCTGGTCAAACAAGGCCACTTCAGCAGAAAATACCCTGTTTTAGCCTTAAATCATGGATAGTTTTGGATTTTCGTGGGATTTGATCATATATTATGGATCTGAAGGGGGAATTCTACCTTCCTAGAATATATTATGGATATGATCATGATATTTAGGATATTTATTAGCATTTTTAGTTTTAAAACTCTTGTATAAATACTCTAAAGCATAGACTAGTATGACAACCTTGAATGTGAATGAAGAAACTTTGGAATTTG
>ML779240.1:673472-795095 GCA_009831015.1 Picea engelmannii | reverse complement strand
TTTGCCTTCAAGCATTAAGATAATCATGAATGCTTTTTGAGTTATTTATGCTTTCAGTACTTTTGATTTAAATTGATGATAGTTGCTAATGAATGAAAGAAGACAATGAATGCATCTCTTGAATAAGAGTTTTTTCCTTCTAGCATTTGATAATTCTTAGAACTAGTTCAGACATCTCTTGAATGCTTACTGTTTATACTCTTTAGGAAAACAATTGTTGATTACTGTTCTGAGATCTATGAATAGGAATTCTGAACAGAAGCTTAGCATCTCTTCCATATTCATCCCTTAGAATAGGTTTTGGGTATTCCCATTAAAAAATAAAAGTTATCTCTAAATCCATATATTTTGGATGTGCCTCTAAGTCTTACAAACACCGGATTGACAATCATTTGCACTCTAATTTACATCAGTAGATTGGAGCCTAACAATTCCCTCAGTATACCAGAGTCTTTCTCTACAATGTTTGAACCTTTCAATGAAGAAAAGCTAATTAGGGTATACAAAGAATGTCCATCAGAGGTTCGTGATCTGTTTTTACAGACAATTGTCAAACCAATTTTTTTTTCAAAGAGTCTGTCTTTGCCAATGATTGTGAGTATAATGGTCATTGAAGTCCAATGGGTATGTTCCCTTTGAAGTCAAGTTTTAGGTCTAAACAATGACAAACATGTGATTGAAGTCATTCTCGATTTCCTATTGACCTTTTTTAAGTCAGCGTCTGGTATGTCAGTCTGCATCAGATTTGATCAATTCATAGTTGATAATATCCATAAACAGCTAGTGAATTTTCGCTCTCTAAGGCATTTCAGACACTACACCTATCTTCTAAAGATTTTCCTGGAAACCAATAATAGAGAATTTCCTGAAGAAACATTTATATTGATTGAATGTAAAAGGATTACATTTCTCATCTTCATCAACAAAGTCATGTCCAAAGCTTACAGTTTGATTTTCAACACCAACCTACCTAGAGTTTTGGATTACATGAGGAGCTATCTACAACCAAATCTAGAGAACAGAGTGGGGGATTGGGTATTATTCATGCACTCAACCGTAATCTGGGTTTATGGTTGTCATGAACCCCCTATCTATTACCTATTTTTCTGACCACCGGAGTCTTTTCCCTTGAATTCATTAAGAAAATTATTATATCTGAGACAAAGAATTTCTTGAAGTTGCGCAAAGCCTCCAACCTCAAATTCCCTTTTATCATTGGCCCCTTCATTGTCAAAAATATATCATTCTTATCTCATATTCAAGAAAATCTCAAAGAGTTTTAGTTTTTCACAGCTACAGGGAAGAAGATAGGATCCACACCAAATCATATCCAAGAGGATATTGATGAACAAACAGGGCCCTTATGAACATGAACAGGTTGAGAGTTTTGATAAGCTGGAAAACCTATAAGTTTGTGTTGATATGGAAGCAATTTTGCAACCAACTCAAACATAGTATGTGGAGGCAACCCTATAGCAAAGTCAAACACAACAAGCTCTTCAGAAACTGATAGTGAAAGTTCCTAAGATGATTGTTTACCACAAGAGAAGCAGTTCAAAGGCCATGGGCACCAGCGATCAACAAACTTCTCCTAAGAATATGAAGATTACATAGTCTCCAAAAATAGTAGATTTAGAGGAGGAAGAACCCAGAGAACAAGTAAATCTAGATATGGCGGGAAGTGGCACTAGAACTGTAGAGGTTGAAAAGGAAAGAAAACTCCAAAGTGAAGGCAACTCAATAAATTTTAGCAACAAGAAACACATCTTTGATAAAACATCAGGGGAAGCGTATCAATCTAAAGAAGACTTGGCAAAACATTATGCTGAGAAGGGAAATATACCTCTGGGTGATATCAGGGATTTAGTCCTTGAAGTGGGAAATATTTCTCATCACAAATCTTCTCTGTTCACAGTAAGGGATATTGAAAAGAGGACCTTTAACATTGCAGTTGCAGATGAAGACAAAGTATCTGAGATAAAGATAAGGTATGAGAACATCAGTGCTCCATACAAGGTCAAATTCCATAAGAACGCCAATGATATGTTGTATTTTGACTCCCTGGGTTTAAGCTTGAATAATTCAAAGTTGTCATCTTATGCAATGAAATTGGAAGGGAAATTGAGGCAAGAAAAATCATCTAGCATAGCTTGGAAGACTCGGTTCAAGAGGTTGGAATATGAAGGCCCCCAAGGGGTGAAATCCTCATTGGATGAAAAGGACAAATTGATTCAAAGCTTGAAGAAGAAATTGAAGATGTCTTCCATAAAGCATCCACAAACAACATAATTGGTTTCTCTAGAACAAGAAAATGAAACTCTTCATCACGAGGCATTGGACTACAAGGCTAGGGCATTGCAGCTAGAACAAGGAAAGGTGAGGTGGTCACAAGATCAAATAGAATTGATAAACAGGGTTGTTGTTGTACCTCCTGCTGCAGAAGTTGGGCCAAACATTGAAGGACTTGTCCAAGCTATGTCACAAGTTAGCCTGAAAGAAGGAGAAATCAAAGGGTTAAAAGGGAGCATAGAGAAATTGAAGCAAGAGATGGAAGAAAAGGATGAAATAATGGCTCAATTTCAGAAGGAGAATGAAACCTTTTAGGAAAGGATAGACAAGTTGAAGATGATATTAAGAGGCAAAGGCTTGTTTCAGGGAGCCAAGCATATCATATCAGACTCCATAACTATTAAAGTTGCCAAGTTTAGAGTGTATTTGAATTTCATCAATGATAAATACAACATAGCCATCACAACTAGAAGCAGGTGCATTGTTGTGAATGAGACTTTAGTAAAGAAACCATCAGAATGGGCACAAAATTCCATAAATATACTCAACTCCATTCCTACTGCATAACTTCATACTATTGGAGTTAAATACAAGACTACATTGATTATGTGGGTCAGGAGGGTTGATTATGTGGGTCAGGAGGGTTATTGCTAAACATAACCTGTTGAAATCAGTCCAAACCAAGGCAACACAGATGGAGCAAAGTGTGAAAGAGTTCAAAGATTTGATTGAAGAATTGTTTACCAAATGCCTCCCACCATTTTGGGATGGCAAAGGAAAATTATATGATCATGAATAATACAATTCTTTCCTCACTTAGTGCAAGATGGATCATTCCAAATTCGAAAACCTAGAGGAAAATCTGAAAGGAGCTACACTAGTTGAGCATCTGATTACAGACTTTGAGATTTTGAATCAGTTCAAAGAAGTTAAATTTGGAGTACCAGTCATGACATATGCTTCCTACATTGACCTGGAGATCCCGATCAAATAAATTATAGATAATGATATCCCTTCTGACTTGCAATGGAAGGAGATAGTACGACTATGTAAGACAAATTGAAGTTTTCCAGGGTCAAGTAAATGATGTCCAAGTGTCACTGAAGATGGCAGATCAAGTGGAAGACCAGAGCAGAACAAGTGGAAAAGGACAGGACTAAAGTGCCAGAGGAGCCAAAAGTCGGATCATGAAACGTTTTCTTGCTAATCATTTTAATCGATTTCAAAACCGAAACTGTCCCTTGTAATTATTGTAATCAGTTTCAAAAACTGAAACGTTTCATTTTTTGTAATCGCTTTCAAACTGAAGGAACTCAACTTGTATAAATATTAGGATTTCTAAATGTATTAAGGGTTGGAAGAAGTGTAAGGGAACAATTTTAGCTATTCAAAACTTGAATGTAATTTGTTGAAGATGAATTGAATACACATGCAGAAGTCTTGAAGTTTCCGTGAAAATGTTCTAATGGTGGTGATCTGAGTTTTGTCTCCTCTCTTTGTATGTATCTCCTGTATTTCTGATTTCATTTTCACTGTCTTCTGTTTAAATTGCATAGTCAAAGGCCCATAATTCGTCTTGTGATGCTCTCGGATGAAGCAATTTAAATTGTGTTAAGTACTTTTTAACTAATTGAGAATTCATTTATTTAATTCTCTGATGCAGTTATATGTTTTCCTCTCTTCCTACACTCTACAAATTTACAATTTATAACTCAGATTTATCACCTCATTTAGCCTTTATCCTCTAGATAGTTCTACTAACTAGTCAGTGCTTCCATTCATTTTCAGAAGTTCGAATCCATAGCCCCAAGTGTCCCTCCCCTTCCTTGCCAACAAAATTAAAAAAAAAAACCCCAAAACATCAAAACCTATCCATTGATTGTCAAAGAAATACCAAGTGACTGGAGCGAGCCCTCTATGAGCTAAGAAGGCTAGTACTCAGCTCTAAAGTTGGTTTGTAGGTTACCTTTGTCATTTTTTTTATCATCCAAACAAATTTACAGAGTGCTAACATAGTGCACATGATTAGGAATTCATGCATGTTCCTGAGAAACACATGATTAGGAACACGTATGCATTCCTGAGAAATCCACATGCTCAATAGAGAGCACACATTTCTTAGTAGAATTTCACACATGCTTTAGAACGTGTACACATTCCTAAGTAGGAGCATGTGTTCGTTCCTTAAAAACACGTGCTCAAGAATGCAGACATGATCCTTAGTAATTAACATGATCAAGAATGCATGCACATTGCTTAGTAGAAGGTTGCACATTATTTAGAATGAATACACATTCCTAAGTAGGAGCGCATGTGCATTCTTATTCCTATATCCTCCAATCCTTCCCATGTCTTTGGATCAAAGGAAATATCTAGGTTCATTCATACACACATGTACCCTAAAACACTGACTATGTAGAAGACCCTGGATTCAGAATAAGCCCCACCAAGGGTAGAATTCTAGAGGGTGGGTATCATTATTAATACTAAGAGGGATAGAGGGAGGGAGTGTTAGCATATTTAGACTCCTAGGAGTTAGTTAAGATCAACTTTGTATAATGTGTCGTTAGGTAAACATGTGCTTCTTAGTGTGTTTCTTCGGTATGCATTAGTATGCATTTGTAGTTAGGAAATTCAACGGTCATGATATGTTCCCGACATAGAGTGATCTGACAGTTCATATTCTCCTCGATATTAACAGGTACATTTATATGTGGCTTAGCACCCGATTGGCCCATGATATATATTTAAAGAGAATGGAGGGTCATTTTCCGATGATCGAATGTGAGAAAATCTCTTGGAAAATATTTGTGTAAATTTATTTTGCATTAACAAATTGCTCCAAGTGGCCATATTGTATGGGGCCATGGATGTTTCCCTGTAGGGGTTTTACCACATAAAAATATCGGTGTGTTGATCTTTGATATAGTTGTGTGACTGGCTACTAAAGTTGTTCGTCCTTTGTTGAAATATTTGTTTTGTCGAACATGGTATCAAAGAACATATGAAGACCCACTCTTGTTGTAGATCGAGATCATGATGTCATGTTGCCTCATCTATGGTTTCTTCCATTTCCATAAATTTATGATTTGAGAGGATTATTCCATTGTGTCTAGAGTACTCGTTTCATATAGGAATGCTTTTCATTTCACTCGAAAAGGTTTCTTTTTTCCCAAGATACAACTAGTTTAGTCAGATCTGGGGGTATAAATCCCGAATATGCCCTTTAAAATTTTTACAGAGTTATTATTTCAGTTTTATTTCAGTTTTTTGTTTTTTATTTTATTTTTGGGTTTCTACTCTTTTGTATCTGTGTATGCTCTTTGCCCCGCACCCTGTGCGATCTCCAAAAATCAGAAACCAATTGGAAAGGATTTTCCTATATACATATGCTCTTTGTCACGTGCTCTGTGCGATCTTGGTAAATCATAAATAGAGGGATATTTTCATTTTCTGTGTAGGCTAACCGAGATCTAACCCTTGTTGTCATTGAGAAGTGAAATTTTTTTCTTGTGTGAAAATAGTTTTTTATGAGAACACTCTCCAAGGGCGTCAACAACAACAAAAACAACAATCCTCCTTCTAAACAATACAATATGTTTTGCATTATCTCACTTAGTTAAAAGTTGTTTTATTAAGTAAGAGGTCTTGAGTTCAAATCTCTTTTTTCTTAGTTTATTTTAAAAGGTTCATTCGTCCATTGTAAAGTGTATTTCACCTCAATTTTAAAAGTGAATCACAATAAATATCTTTAATAATCTATTTTAAGGTTAATTATTTTGCATGCAACTTTCCTTTATAAAGTAACTTCATTGTAAAAATAATCCCCACTTATTCTATAAAAGTGGGTCACTTTATAATAAATTTATTTGTAAAAGTGAGGTTATCGGGAGGGTTGTTGATACTGAGGGGGGAGTGAATCAATATCAAGTATAGTTTATCATCTTTTCATCTTTACTTTTCAATCAAATGATATGTCCAATATACAATAAAGAGTGAAAGAAGAGATAAACAACGCACAATATATTTACGTGGAAATCCATGGAATGTTTTTCTTATATAATAGAATATTACATTAAAATGAAGCTACAACTTCCAAGATTCTCCATGTCCAACTGGAAGAAGGATCCAACCTCCTAGTTTACAAGATCCCACCTGAAGGAAGCTATAACTCCCTATATTCTCTAGCTCCAACAGGAAGGAGGCTACAACCCCCTTTCCTTTCCCCTTCCTTCCACCCTTGAATATGTATATAAAAGAATCAACTTATCAAACCATCATCATCAAACTGAATATAACAACTGCATAGAAACATTTTCCAAGATTTTCAAGAATATACTTCAAATCATGTGCCAAAACTATAATACTAGAGATCCTCGCTTGAAAAAATCAGACAACTAGTAGGGCCTCACATGACAAGGCTAGGACCACCCATGAGGGCCTCATGGGACACTGTATGGTCAACCAGTGAGGGCCTACTTATATAGGGGTTTTCATAAATCCTCCTTGCACCTGCAACTTCGACCTTCCTCACACCTGTAGCTCCAAGTCCACTTGCGCCTTCACTATTGAACTTGTTCTTAGAGAGTATTAGCTTGGATGATAATGAATGGTTGTTCAATGTGTATTAATACCCTTCAATTAATTCCTTTTCTTGAATTCAAGTCTGGCCTAACACTTCTTGTTTTTCAACACTTTTCTTTAATTGACTTTAGGGCCGACCTGTAATTTCTTGTTTTCAATTCACATGGTCATGTTCAATAAGGAATATATCCTCAACCATGAGGATCCATGCGATGTACACTTATAATTGGAAATGGATCAATAAGGGATATCAATCCATGTGGTTTCTACATGCATTTTAAATTCCCTTCATTCTCTTTTTCTTCAACCAATCTGCAGGGCTTCTGAACTTCTTTTAGGGTTAACATCAATGACAACCAATTTTCCAACAATCTCCCCCTTTGTCATTGATGGAAACACTCATTTTCCCCTTGTCATCATGATCGTGATATTTCTCTCCCTCTTTGACATCAATGGAAAAGGGTGACTCTTTTCCTTGGGGCTGCTCCCCTTGAACACATGGCACTCAATAGTACTTCACCTTCCTTTTTTCTCTTCTTATCCTTTATTTCTTTGTTATGATCCTTGGAGATTTTTATTTTCATTTAAACTTTTGTTCTCTTCTCTCTATCTGGTATGTATATGTTATTTTGTATTCTTGTTGTTGTTGCAACCAATATTATTAAGTCTTTTTCTCTGATTTCACACCTTCAAGAGTCAAACTTGAGGTTGTATCCTTGATCACATATTTTACTAACACTAAGGAGATTGTTCTTTATATATTCAACCATTAGGACATTTTCTTCTTTTACATTTTCACTTCCAAGATTTACTACACCTTTTTCCAAGTATTTTGACAGAGTCATCTCCAAATGAAACACTGCCACTTTTTCTTTTATTTAAGCTGATGAATTGTTTTTGGTCCCTAGTCATGTGTGTTGAGAACCCATTGTCTATGTACCATTATTATTCTTCTTTATCTTCAACAATCAGTGTTATTCAACAATATTCCTTGTTTGGATTTCCTTTCCTTCTCCATACTGCAATTAGTTTTATGATAGGAGCATCTTCTTTTATATATGTGTGCTTTGTGACCAAGATTATTGCATTTGTAGCATACAATATTTTGATCCATCAATGGATCAAATGAACTGTAATTTATGTTGAAAAATCCATAAGCTTTTCCAAATCTATTGTTTACATGATCATCCCTTGGATATCTATAATCATTTCTATTTCTCATATAATTGTTTCTTGCATTGATTTTACAATGAATTGATTTGTGTCCAAAGTTTTTGCAAGTACAATAATGACCAAGAAAAATATTCTCATTCTTGATAGGAACTGACCTTGTTGGTGCTTCATGCCTTCTGAATTTTGATCTTTTGTTCCAACTAGAGGTGTTATGTTGATGTTGTTCTTCAACTCCCACTTAATTGTTCTCATACCTGACAGGAAGTGACCTTATTGATGTCTCACCCCTTTTGAATTTTGATCTTCTATCATGTTTATGTTGTTCTTCAATTGCTTCTTGATCACCGATTCCACTTCTTAAGGAATTTGCATGGCTTCTAGAATTTTATTCATCTTTATTGTTCTTTTTATCCATTTCTATTGTCTTCAAACTATTGTCATGTTTGAGTTTTGTCCTATCCATAGGTGATCTCTGTCTGTTGAGAATTTCATCTAGTTGTTCAGTACTTTTTACAAAATTCTTCAATTTTTATATTGTCAACATCAACTCTTCTCTTGTGTGATCCATTTCTTCTTTTAATTTCTCATAATATTCTAAATTCTCCTTCAAGTTGTTAATTGTATTTTCAAGCTCATGATTTCTTCTTCACAATTTGACAGTTCATTTTTCAACTCTCAATTTTTTTTTCTGAGCTTTCTATTTTCTTATTCAACATGCTTCAATTTCTCAAGATTCTCATCATCTTCTTGTTCACTTTATGTGATGTCTTTGGATCCCTAGAGAGATTCAAATCTTTTTTCTTCATTAGACTCTTCTTCGGAATTGATTTCTTCCATTTCAGAATCTTTGTGATCAACATTATGATTTTCTTGAGTTATGAAGAGAACTGCTCTTACATCCCTTTCTTCTCCATCACTTTCATCTAAAGAACCGTCATCTTCTTTGGAGTAGAGGCTCTTTTTCTTGTGGAATCTTTTCTTTTCTTCAAAAGGACATTTCTTAGAATAGTGTCCTATTCTACCACAATTGAAGCATTTAAAAGGTAAATTACCTTTGGATTTTTTGGTTCCCCTCTTGATATTTATTACAAAATGTGCTTCTTCTTCATATAAATCATAGCCCGATATTTATTATGCCTTATGTTCCTTGTCCTTTATTTTCTTCATCGCTTTAAAGGATGCTTCTCTATTTGAATGTTTTTTTTCTGCACCTGTTCTCATTTCATATGCTATGAGGAACCCATATAATGCATCCATTGTCATTTTTGTCAAGTCCCTATTTTCTTCAGTGGTTGAGACCTTGGCATCATATCTCACAAGAAGTGATCTCAACACTTTTTGTACAACCTAGGATTCATTAAATTGTTCTCCCAATCCTCCGATAGCATTGATAACTTCATCTACTCTGAGTAAATAGGTTGAAATATCTTCCTTTTCATCCATTCCATTTTCATATTTTCAAGTTGTGCTCTATGTTGTTGAAGTTTGACCTGCTTGACTTTAGGGTAACCTCCATAAATATTTTTAAGTTTTTCCCATAAATCTTTAGTTGTGCTACAACTTATCGCCTTGCTAGAAATAATTGGTGTCAATCTACCTAGGATAACATGCTTGGCCTTTGCATTATAGATCATTAATATCTTATCATTTCAATTGGTGGGAGTGGTTTTTGGAACTTTATATCCATCGAAAACTAAAAGTCAAATATGAACTCCTAAATATGTCAAGTAAGTTTGTGTTTTGTTGCTTCAATATGCATAATTGTTGCCATCAGATGGTGGAATCCCATTTGGAATGTGGCCTTGTCCTTCCATTTTTTCTCATGATCTTCCTTCCAATGATTAAAATTTACTGAAGGTAACCTGCTATGATACCAATTGTTGATTCTAAGAGGGGGGGTGAATCAATATCAAGTATAATTTATCACTTTTTCAACTTTACTTTTCAATCAAATAATATGTCCAATATAGAATAAAGAGTATAAGAAGAGATACACAATGCACAATAGATTTACATGGAAATCCACTGAACGTTTTTCTTATATAATAGAATATTACATTGAAAGGAATCTACAACTTCCCATATTTTTCATCTCCAACTGGAAGGAGGCTCAAACCTCCTAGTTTACAGGATCCAACCTAAAGGAAGCTACAATTCCCTATATTATCTAGCTCCAATCGGAAGGAGGCTACAACCCCCTTTCCTTGTCCCTTCCTTCAACCCTTGAATATGTATATACAATAATAAACTTATCAAACCATCATCATAATACTGAGTATAACAACTTCATATAAACCTATGTCAATATCTTCAAGAATATACCTCAAATCATGTGCCAAAACTGTAATACTAGAGATCGTCGCTTGACAAAATCAGACAACCAGTGGGGCCTCACGTGATGAGGCTAGGACAAATCATGAGGGCCTTGTGGGATAGTGTATGCACAAATAGAGAGAGCCTACTTAGATAGGGGTTTTGATAAACCCTCCTCACACTTTGAACTTCAGCCTTCCTCGCACCTACAACTTTGAGTCCTCCTGTGCCTTCTCTAAAGAACTTGTGCTTATAGATGATTATCTTGGATGATAATGAGTGGTTCTTCAATGCGTATTTATACCCTTCAATTAATTCCTTTTCTTGACTTCAAGTCTTACCTAACACTTCTTATTTTGCAACACTTCTTGACTTTAGGGTCGACCTGTAATTTCTTGTTTTCAATTCACATGGTCATGTTGAAGAAGTAATATCTCATCACTCATTAGGATACACATTGCATACCACCTATCATTGGAAATGGCTCAACAAGGGATATCAATCCATGGGGGTTCTACATGCATTTTCAATTTAATCCATGCTCTTTTTCTTCAACCAAACTACGAGGCTTCTGAACTTATTCTAGGGTGGACATTAATGACAACCAATTTTCCAACAAGAGTTATCACCATGTGGACCAAATTATACTTGCCACATGGATCTTTGGTTACCATTTATGCATTTTTTCAAAAAGACATGAGATTCACATTGAAAGTCTGTTCTCAGAGTCATTTTTTAAAATGACCTAATTTTTCGATATCTTTCCATCTAGACCATTAGTTTCAGTTTTTAAATCCATATTATATGCATATTTAATATGGATTCTTCCTGTGATCTTTTTCTTACCAGCACCAACTACTTCCAATGGAAATCCCATATGGATGATTTATTAAGAAGTAAATAATTGTACCAAATTACCTTGGGAAAAGAACTAGAACCTACTGATGATGAAAAGAAAATCAAATGGGCAAATAAGAATGATGAAGCATGTGGACTGATTGGAATGTCCATCTCTCCTGATTTAAGGTTTCACCTTCAAGGAAATGATGACCTTGATGAATTTTGGGAAAAGTTTTAATCTATGTTTGCTAAACACAATATTATTTGAGCCCACTTGATGGAAAATAACATAATCACTTTAAGTCTAAATGATTTTTCTTGCATTGAATACTATATATCTAAGTTCATTAAAACACTTAGAATTTTATAAAACTTGAAGAAGAGTGTTGCATATATATTATTCTTGCTAATATTGGTAGTGCATATTTAGTGTTTGTATCTACCTTATATGCCACCATAGAATCTCTAGGGACTACTTATAAAAATTCCTCTCTTGAGTCCTTTTGTGATGCTTTGATTAGAGAGAAAGATACTCTTGTGAAAATTCGAGTGATCAACACTACATGTACCTCCACCAACACCTTAGTGGCCCAGCACAAATATAAATCCAAAAATACCAAGAAGAAACATTCTCTCCAAAACAACAAGAAAAACAAGGGTCCCAAACCGACTGAGCCAACTTCTTCTCCTAATGGTGACAAAGGAGAAAAATATAAAAGTAAGAAGACTGACAAAAATTGCAACTTTTGTGGGAAATATGGTCATGATGAGTCGAATTTTTTTAAGAAGATCCATCTTCAGAAGCAACGATGAAGAAGCACAACATCAACATTGATTCTAATTCTTCTTCTTCTCATGGACATGCACTTTTTTCTTCTGGTTTCTCCTTCAATGCAACTTCTACTGCTTCTTATGATGAGTGTCCTATTGATTCTCAAGCATCTTATCATATGGCTAAGGATAAATCCATATTTTTTTCTCTAAATGAATGTAACACCAAGAAACTATGTGTTGGTGATGATAGATCTCTTAGTGTTGTAGGATCTAGAACAATTCAGGTAGATAATGGTCATTTCAATGTTGTATTATGTGTTTGGAGTATTTCATGTAACCTTCTATTAGTATATCAAATCACTCATTCAAGTGAAGGTAAAACCTTAGAGTTTTCACCACACCAAGTTGTAATCAAGGATCTAAAAGGTCGTCAACATGTTCTTGAAACTGGAATTGCTGATGATATTACTAGGTTGTACAAGTTTGAAAAATTTGGGTCATCATCGTTTCCATCAGTTTTTGTTGTTCATAGTGATGAGTTGAACAAACATTGGCATGAGTGGTTTGGTCATATAAACTATCGCTCATTGCAACAATTATGTAATCAATAGATGGTGACTGATCCTCCTATTGTTTCATGCAAAGATAGAGTATGTGTCGATTGTGTTCTCGACAAACATCATCGAAACAATTTTGAAAAACGTGCCTCTTGGCACAACTTGGCCCCTTTGCAGCTTGTTCACAGTGACTTGTGTGGTGCAATTTCTTCTCCTTCTTTTTCTGGGTGCAAGTATTTCTTAAATTTCATTGATGACTTTTCCAAACGCACTTGGGTTTGATTCTTAAAACTTAAGAGAGAGGTTTTTGACAATTTATTATCCTACAAGGCCCTTGTAGGAAATAAATCTTGACATCAATTTCAAATATTAAGAACAAAAAATGGAGGAAAATATGTGAATAATGAATTTACAAGTTATTGCACTACACATGGCATCCAAATGAAACACATTGTTCCATATGCACCATAACAAAATGGTGTTGCTGAAATAAATAACCACACTTTAAAATAAATGGATAATTGTATGATCCAATATAATGGATCAAGTCTAAAGTATTAGGCGAAATCCATCAATCCATTAACTATGCAAATTAAATAGTAAATTTCACTCCCACTAAGGCTCTTAAAAATATAACACTGGAAGAAGCAAGGAATAAAATTAAGCTAGATGTAAGTCACTTCCATGTATTTGGAAATGTAGCATGGGCTCACATTCTAGACGAGAAAAGGAAAGCATTGCATCCTAAAAGTGAGAAGTTTATATTTGTTGGTTATTCTGAAGACGTCAAAGGTTACAGACTTCTTCAACCAAATTGTAATGAAATTATTATTAGAAGAGATGTTAAATTTAATGAAAATATCTTAGCCTTCAATCCTAATTCAATGATTGTGCCTTCTTGATTCTACAAGCCATCTTCGATGTTTGTGCCATCTAATTTTCCTATTTTGGTTTATTTTCTTTAGATGATTATAGTGAGGATGAAAATCCACCTCCTCCTTCTCACATTCCTCCAGAGGATTCCATTGAACAAGAAAGATACCAACACCACCGCTTCCTAGATGGGTTCGTTCAACATGAGAAGCAACTGGTGATCTTGTCAGTGACCCTTCATATCAGCATTGGAAAAGTTCACAATTCTAACGAGCCTCTTCTCTTTTGGCTCAAGTTTCAGAAAATCGTGATCCAGAGACATTTGCAGAAGCTTTAGGTCATCCAAATTGGGATACAACAATGAATGAAGAGTATCGTTCTTTAATGAAAAATGATATTTGAGATCTTGTACCTCTTCCGAAAGGAAGAAAAAATTTCATATGTAAAAGGTTCTACGTAAATAAGTATGCATCGTATGGAGGTGTTGAAAGACACAAGGCTCAATTAGTATATAAAGGATTCTCCCAAGTTGAAGGAATCAACTATAATGAAATCTTTTCCCCTGTATCCAAAATGAAGTCCATCCACCTTATTCTTTCCCTTGCTACCTCACATAAATGGGAGGTCCATCAGATGGATGTTAAATTCGCCTTCTTGCATGGGGATTTGCAAGAATAAATATACATGGAACAACCTCCTATCTATGTCGAGAATGACTCTAGCCTTGTTTGTCAACTTAAGAGATCGATTTATGCTATTAAGAAATCTCCACGAGCTTGGTATGCAAAGATTCACAACTTTCTTCTTTACACCGGCTTTTCTAGATGTCATTTTGATCATATTGTTTATACCAAGAATGTAGGAATTCATATCATAATACTTTTCCTTTATGTTGATGTCCTTATACTTACTGGTACTAACTCAAAACTTTTAAAACATGTGAAAACCAGCCTTCAAAAGAAATTTTAAATGAAGGACTTGGGATTTTTTCACTATTTTCATGGCCTCCAAGTTTTGCAAACCAAGGAAGGAATTTTTATTTCCCATTCTAAGTATGCTTGTGACCTTGTTCATTTCTTTCACATGGAATATTGTAAACCAGACCCTTCTCCCTTCCAATATGGAGTCAATATTTCTTCCACCTATACTTCTACCGAAGTTGATGCCACTTTGTAATGTCAGTTAGTTGGTATCCACTTATACTTAACTCATACCCATCCTGATATTTCCTCTGATGTTGGTGTTGTTTCTTGGTATATGAAAACACCCCATGAAATCCATTGGAAAGCAGCTAAAAGAAAACTTCTATATGTCCAGGGTACAGTTCAGTTCAGGATACATTATAGTTCAGGGAGGGCTCCTTCATTGGTTGGTTTAACTGATTCAGATTGGATCAACAACCATGATGATCGAAATTCTAATGCAAGTTATGTTTTCAGGATTAGTTCATGATCTGTCACTTGGACCTATAAGAAACAACATATTATTTCTCTTTCTTCATCAAAAGAAGAGTATCAAATAGAGGTTAATTCTAGTCAGGAAGCCTTCTAGCTTTGATGGATCCTTCCAGAGTTTGGATTCCAACAACAACATATGACCAATGTTATTTTGGTGTGACAATCAAAGTGACATCAATATCGCCAAAGACCTAGTTCAACATAACCGCAAAAACCACATCGATATACACATGCACTTCATCTGAAATCTCATTCATGATTGAGTTATTGAAGCACTCTCATGCCCTACATAAGATCAAGTTGCATACATTTTCACAAAGTCTCTTACAGAAGTGAATTTTTTCAATCTTCGATCTATGTTAGGAGTCCAAGAAATGATCATTAATGGGGGATAGGCTCTAATTCCTCCTTCCTTCTCTTATTGTGTGATCTTTGTAAATCCTTCAATCCTATCTCATGTTGTTATTAATGGGGGATGTTAGGATATTTAGACACTTAGGATTTAGTTAAGATCAACATGCTCTAATGTGTTGTTAGGTAAAAGTGTGTTTCTTTAGTATGCATTTGTAGTTAGGAAATCTAACGGTAACGATATGTTCCCGACATAAAGTGATCCAATGGTTCATATTCTCCTCAATATTAACAGGTACATTGATCCATGAATTACACCTTGATTAGTCCATGATATCTATTTAAAGAGCATGGAGGGTCATTTTCCGATGATCGATTTTGAGAAACTCTCCTATAAAATCTCTCTGTAAATTTATTTTTCATTAACAAATTTCTCCAACATTAGGATATTTAGACACTTAGGATTTAGTTAAGATCAACCTCATATAATGTGTCTTTAGGTAAAAGTGTTGATACTGAAAGGGGGGTGAATCAGTATCAAGTACAATTTAAAAAAAAATCAGCTTATACTTAAACCATTCAATTATATCCAATGAGAAATGAACAATAGTATAAGAGTTACACCAATACACCACAATACACCATGCACAATATATGAGAAACAATCAATAGTTATTGTTCAAGGGAAGTAATTACTTCCAAAGGTAGCTACATCTTCCAAATATAAATAGAGGGGTAAACCTGCAAAAGGAATATACAGTCATCCAATATCAAGAGAGGGTTGACCTATCCATCCTTTCCCCTTTATTCCACCCAAGAATATATGAGATATAATAAAACTTTACATTAAATTATCACCATAAACCAGCCATCACATAGAACTTGATAATGCTTCCTGAGACTTCTTCAACTTCTCCAATTCTTCAATTCTTGGAATACTATGATCCTATAGATAATATTACTCAATGTATTCTCTAAAACTCCTCCAAGTTTCACTCCTTGAATCCTCCCAAAAAAGGTGTTATAGAGAAAATGGTAGACCTTATTCAATTTTGGTTTATTCAGGAGAGAAAACTTGTACAACATTCCCCGCGCTCACTTTTTAACATCATATTATGAAATTTTTACATAGAAAACTACAGCCTGTACTATTTCCAATGAAATTTGTCTCACTTCATTTGGATTCTCTATGAATATGTTATGAATTTTTTACCCGGAACACCTGTTTATGACTAGATTCAGGACTAGTCAAAAACCCTATCTTCCACAGAGTGTATCTCCTAAATTATAGTGAATAAAGAGCCTAAATTTTTACCACACGTACCTAGATATGTATTATCAATACCGTACTAACCATATAAATCATTCTAGAAAACATTTTATAGCGAAAATGGTAAGATGACCTATAAATAACATACCTTAGAACACATCACCAAAAGACTTCATCCTCCCTTGAAATACAACATTCTTTACTTCATAGTTTCTCTGAAATTTGACTTATATCTCCTTGTTCATTAACAAACTTGTGTGTGTTGAAAAATGAATGTTTAATTAGATGTATTTATACCTTTTATGTCACTTCATTTTAACCTGACACTTTCTTAGTTTGTAATTCTTTTCTTTAATTATCTTCATAGATGACATGTACTTCTTCAATTCACTTTGTCATCTTCAAAAATTCATTTATCCTCAACCATGAGGATCTACGTGACGTGCCACCTACGACCGGAAACAACATGATGTATATTATCCATCCATGGGTTTTGTATCTGCATGTGCACTGTCCTTCATGTCCAAATACCTTCATCAATATTGCGGTCCAAAACCAATTGCTAGGGTTGACATCAATGACAACAACCAATCTTCCAACAAACTCCCCCTTTTTAATTGATGCCAACACTCATGCTCCCCCTGTCATCAAGATCCCAATTTCTCTCCCCCTTTGACATCAATGGAAAAGGGTGGGGTTTCTCCCATTGATTTCAATAGTATAAGGTGACCTTCCTCTTTGGGGTTGCTCCCCCTGAACATGTGGCACTCAATAATACTTCATCCTTATTTTTGTTCTTTGGGAATTTTTCTTCCTTTGAATCCTTTTTTGTGGCTTTTGTCTTCTCTCTCTTATTCATGTCTAGGATGTATATGTTGTTCGGTCTTTTTGTTGCAGTTGCAACCAATCTTTCTGAGTTAATTTCTCTGATTTTACATTTTTGGGAGTCAAACATAAGAGTGTATCCTTGATCACATATTTTGCTGACAATGACGAGATTATGCTTCAGATCTTCAACCAATAGGACTTTTCCTACTTTTACATTTTCACTTCCAATATTTACAACTCCTTTTCCAATTATTTTGGTAGATGAGTCATCTCCAAATGCAACATTTCCACCCTTTTTCTTCAAACTGACAAATTTGCTTTGATCTCCGGTCATATGAGATGAGAACCCACTATCCATGAACCATTCATCTTCTTCTTTTCATTCTTTAACGATCAATGGTATTCAACAGTTTTCATTGTGTGGAATTTCTTTCCTTTTCCATGTTGTAGTTGGTATAGGGACATCTGGCATACGATTATCTTCCTTCATCTCTCTGCAATATCGTGCTTTGTGACCAATATTATTTCACTTGTAGCATACAATATTTTGATCCATTAATGGGTCAAATGAATTATAATTTTTGTTGACAGGTCTACGAACATTTCCATATCTATTATTTTCACCATTCATGTAGCTTGTGTAGTTATTCCTTTCATTGATTCTACAATTGATTGCCTTGTGTCCAAAATTTCCACAAGTATAACAATGTCCAAGAAAGAAATTTTGATACCTGGGAGTAAGTGATCTTCTTTGTGGTGTAGTCCATCTAGGTTCACGATTTATTCTTCTGTAGTTTCCTTCATAATGATTTCTTTCATACCTGATGGGAGAGGATCTTCTTGATGTCTCATTCCTTCTGAATTCTAGTCTTCTATCTTGTTGTTAAACTTGCTCTAGAGTGTTGGTTTCATCATTTTCATCTTCCTTCTCTTGTTTTGTTGTCTTCAAACTGTCATTTTATCCTAGTCATGTCTTGTCATTTGGATATATTTGACTGATAAGGATATCATCTAATTTTTCATTTCTTTTTTCGAACTTCTTCAACTTTTCTATTGTCAATAGTATCTCCCATTTTGTGTGATCCAATTTTGGTTTCAATTTCTCGTAATCTTCTAATTGTTCCTTCAAGCTACCAATGGTATTTTCAAGCCTATAATTTTCTTCTTCACAACTACTCAATTCACATTTTAGTATTATGTTTTTTTTTTCTAAGCTTGTTATTTTCAGTTTCAACATGCTTCGGCTTTTCAAGATTATGATCTTCTTGTTCACTCTCTACGTTGTCTTTGTATACCCAAAAGGAATCAAGGTTGGTTTCTTTATATGAGTCTTCTTCATAAATGATTTCTTCTTCTTTAGAACTCTTTTGATCATCATCCTGGGTTTGTTGGGTTATGAAGAGGACTTCTCCTCCATCATTATCTTCTTCATCACTCTCATTTGAGGAGATGTCATCATCCTTGGAGTAGAAGATCCTTTTATTGTTGAGACTTCTCTTTTTATAGTAGCAGTTTTCAACAATATGTCCTATTCTACCACAGTTAAAGCATTTGAGAGGAGACTTACCTTTGTATCTTCCAGTTCCCTTCTAGAACCTTCTTACTTAATTTTGTATTTCTTCATCAAGGTCATTATCCTTGTCTTTTGTCTTATTTATGTCTTTAAAGGCTGCTTCATTGTTTAGTTGGTCACTTTATGTACATGTTCTCATTTCATATGCTATAAGAGACCCATGTAATTCATCCATTGTCATTTTGGTCAAGTCCCTAGTTTCTTCAATGGCGGAGACCTTAGCATCATACATCAAGAGAAGTGATCTCAACAATTTTTGTACAACCAAGGATTCATTGAGATTGTCACCTAATCCTCTGATAGCATTAACAACTTCATCAACTCTAATAAAATAGGTTGCAATATATTCATTTTTATCCATCTTCAAATTTTCAAATTATTCTCTATGTCGTTGAAGCTTGACCTGCTTAACTTTTGGATCACCTTCATAGATACTCTTGAGTTTGTACCATAGCTCTTTAGTAGTGTTGCATCCCATCGCTTTGCTAGCAATGGTTGGTGTCAATTCTCCTAGAATAACATGTCTGGATTTTGAATTACAACTCATAAGATTCTTCTCATTTTCAAGGAGTGAAACTTGGAGGAGTTTCATAGAAAAGGTGTTATGAAGAAAATGGTAGATGTTATTCAATTTTGGTTTATTCAGGAGAGAGAACCTGTACAACATGCCCTGTGCTCAATTTTTAACATCGTATTCTGAAATTTTTACACAGGAAACTACAACCCGTACTATTTCCAATGCAATTTTTCTCACTTCATTTGGATTCTCTATGAAGATGTTATGACTATTTTACCCAGAACACCTTTTTATGACTAGCTTTAGGACTAGTAAAAAACCCCATTTTCCACAAAGTGTATCTCCAAAATTATAACGAATAAAGAGATGAAATTTTTACCTCAGGTACCTAGATATGTATTCTCAAAACCATACCAATTTCACCATATGACTAGTTCTAAAAAAAACGTTATAGCGAAAATGGTAAGATGACTTGTAAATAACATACCTTAGAACACATCACCAAAAGACTTCATCCTCCCTTGAAATCCGACATTCTTTACTTCAAATTTTCTCTGAAATTTGACTTATATCTCCTTGTTCATTAACAAACTTGTGTTTTTTGAAAAATGAATTTTTAATGAGATGTATTTATACCCTTTATGTCACTTCCTTTTAACATTAGGGCTAACCTGACACTTTCTTATTTTGTAATTCTTTTCTTTAATTATCTTCACGGATGACACGTACTTCCTTCTTCAATTCACTTTTTCATATTCAAAAACTCATTTTTCCTCAACCATGAGGATCCACGTGACCTACCACCTACCACCGAAAACAACATAATGTATATTATCCATCCATGGGTGTTGTATTTGCATGTGAATTTTCCTTCATGTCCAAATACCTTCATCAATATTGCAATCCAAAACCAATGACTAGGGTTGACATCAATGACAACAACCAATCTTCCAATACTATCCCCCTTTGTCATTGATGGAAACACTCATGTTCCCCCTGTCATCATGATCCCAATTTCTCTCCCCATTTGACATCAATGGAAAAGGGTGGGGTTTCTCCCCCTAAGTTCAATGGCATAAGGTGACCTTCTTCTTTGGGGCTTCTCCCCCTAAACTAGTGCCACTCAATAATACTTCATCCTTATTTTTGTTATTTGCAACTCTTTCTTCCTTTGAATCCCTTTGTGTGGCTTATTTATTATCTCTCTTCTTCTTGTCTAGGATGTATATGTTGTTTGCTCTTCTTGTTGCAGTTGCAACCAAACTTCCTGAGTTATTTTCTATGATTTTACATATTCGGGAGTCAAACATAAGAGTGATTCCTTGATCACATACTTTGATGACACTGAGGAGATTATGCTTCAGATCTTCAACCAATAGAACTTTTCTTGCTTTTATATTTTCATTTCCAAGATTTACAGTTCCTTTTCCAAGTATGTTGGTAGATGAGTCATCTCCAAATGCAACATTTCCACCCTTTTTCTTCAAATTGACAAATTTTATTTGATCTCTGGTCATATAAGATGAGCACCCAATGTCTATGAACCATTAATCTTCTTCTTTGCATTTTTTAGTGACCAATGTTATTCGACAGTTTTCATTGTGTGGAATTTCTTTCCTTTTCCATGTTGTAGTTGGTATAGGTACATTTGGCATACGATTATCAATCTCTTGCTTTGTGACCAAGATTGTTGCACTTGTAACATACAATATTTTGATCCATTAATGGGTCAAATGGATTATAATTTATGTGGACAGGTCTACGAACATTTCCATATCTATTATTTTCACCATCCGTGTAGCTTGCGTAGTTATTCCTTTCATTGATTCTACAATTGATTGCCTTGTGTCCAAAATTTCCACAAGTATAACAATCTCCAAGAAAGAAATTTTGATACCTAGGAGTAAGTGATCTTCTTTCTGGTGTAGTCCATCTGGGTTCATGATTTTTTCTTCTATAGTTTCCTTCATAATGATTGATTTCATACATGATGCGAGAGGATCTTTTTGATGTATTTTTCCTTCTAAATTCTAGTCTTCTATCTTGTTGTTCAACTTGCTTTGGAGTGTTGGTTTCATCCTTTTCATCTTCCTTCTCTTGTTTTGTTGTCTTCAAACTGTCATTGTATCCTAGTCTTGTCTTGTTGTTTGGAGATCTTTGACTGATAAGGATCTCATCTAATTTTTTAGTGCTTTTTTCAAACTTCTTCAACTTTTCTATTGTCAATAGTAGCTCCCCTTTTGTGTGATCCAATTCTTCTTTCAATTTCTCATAATCTTCTAATTGTTCCTTCAAGCTACCAATGGTTTTTTCAAGCTTGTAATTCTCTTCTTCACAACTACTCAATTCAACTTTTAGTATTATGTTTGTGTTTCTAAGCTTGTTATTTTTAGTTTCAACATGCTTCAACTTTTCAAGTTTCTCATCTTCTTGTTCACTCTCTACATTGTCTTTGTATCCCCAAAAGGAATCAAGGTTGGTTTCTTCATTTGAATCTTCTTCAGAAATGATTTCTTCTTCTTTAGAACTCTTTTTATCATCATCCTAGGTTTCTTGGGTTATGAAGAGGACTTCTCCTCCATCATTATCTTCTTCATCACTCTCATTTGAGGAGATGTCATCATCCTTGGAGTAGAAGCTCTTTTTATTGTTGAGACTTCTCTTTTTATAGTAGCAGTTTTCAAAAATATGTCCTATTCTACCATAGTTAAAGCTTTTGAGAGGAGACTTACATTTGTGTCTTCCAATTCCCTTCTAGAACCTTCTTCCGAAATTTTCTATTTCTTCATCAAGTTCGTTATCCTTGTCTTTTGTCTTCTTTATGTCTTTGAAGGTTGCTTCATTGTTTAGCTGGTCACGTTTTGTACATGTTCTCATTTCATATGCTATAAGAGACCCACATAATTCATCCATTGTCATTTTGGTCAAGTCCCTAGTTTCTTCAATGGCAGAGACCTTAGCATCATACTTCAAGAGAAGTGATCTCAACACTTTTTTTACAACCAATGATTCATTGAACTCTTCACCTAATCCTCTGATAAAATTAACAACTTCATCAAATCTAAGAAAATAGGTTGCAATATCTTCCTTTTCATCCATCTTTAAATTTTCAAATTCTTCTCTATGTCGTTGAAGCTTGGCTTTCTTAACTTTTGGATCACCTTCATAGATACTCTTGAGTTTGTACCATACTTCTTTAGTAGTGTTGCAACCCATCACTTTGCTAGAAATGGTTGGTGCCAATTCTCATAGAATAACAGGTCTGGATTTTGAATTACAACTCATAAGATTCTTCTCATTTGGATAAGTTGGAGCATTATTTGGGATTACATAGTCATTTACAACTAAGTACCAAATGTCTACTCCCAAAGATGTTAGGTAAGTTTTCACTCTATCACTCCAGTATGCATAATTACTTCCATGAAATTGTTGAATCCCATTTGAAATGTGCTCATGGTCATCCATCTCTGCTCAAGATTTTCCTTCCAGTGGTTAAATTGTTCTGAAGGAAACCTTCTCTGATACCAATTGTTGATACTGAGAGGGGGGTGAATCAGTATCAAGTACAATTTAAAAACAAAAATCAACTTATACTTAAACCATTCAATTATATCCAATGAGAAATGAAAAATAGTATAATAATTACACCAATACACCACAATACACCATGCACAATATATGAGAAATAATCAATAGTTGTTGTTCAAGGGAAGTAATGACTTCCAAAGGTAGCTACAGATTCCAAATATAAAGGGAGGGATAAACCTCCAAAAGTAATATATAATCATCCAATATCAAGAGAGATTTTACCTCTTCACCCTTGCCCCTTCCTTCCACCCAAGAATATATGATACATAATAAAATTTTACATTAAATTATCACCATCAACCAACCATCACATAGAACCTGGTAATGCTTCCTAAGACTTCTTCAACTTCTGCAATTCTTCAATTCTTGGAATAGTTTGATCCTATAGATAATATTAGTCAATGTATTCTCTAAAACTCCTCCAAGTTTCACTCCTTTAATCCTCCAAGAAAAGGTGTTATAGAGAAAGTGGTAGACCTTATTCAATTCTGGTTTATTCAGGAGAGAGAACTTGTATAGCATGCCCAACGCTCAGTTTTTAACATCATATTATGAAATGTTTACACAGGAAACTACAACCCACACTCTTTCCAATGCAATTTGTCTCACTTCATTTGGATTCTCTATGAATACGTTATGACTTTTTTACCTGGAACACCTGTTTATGACTAGCTTCAAGACTAGTCAAAAACCTTATCTTCCAAAGAGTGTATCTCCAAAATTATAACGAATAAAGAGCTGAAATTTTTACCACAGGTACCTTCCCCTCTTGTATTTGACCTAAGTTTTCACCATGTTCAAATTCCATTCCTGTCTTTTCCCCTCCTCAGGTTATCACCTGAACATCAACCTCCTCATCCTTCCTCTTGTTTTTGTGTGACTCCACATGGACCATGTTGCAATGTGCCTTATTTTATTCCCACTTTTTTAATAATTCTGGACAATCCTTTATGACATGCTCAGGGATGTCATGGTACCCATAGATATCACACGGTTTGGTACAAAACCTTGACACATGGACAATTTATCCACAATTAAATCAAGTGGGTGGTACGCCTCTCCCTCTTCCATATCCTTGTCTTGAACCACATCCATATCCGCCTCTGGGACCTCCTTGATAACCACCTCTCTCTGCACTTCCATGATCACCACCCTTCTATTATTCTTGCACTCAGAATACAACGTGGGTGTGTTCTTCCACCAACTGGAGTGATCAATAGTTGTTGACATCATGTCCCACAAACTTACAAAATTAAAAAAAATAGGGTATGATGTGTCTTCTAATATTTCTCCAACATTGGGAATTAGGGTGGTACATGGCACCACTATCTGCAAATATTGCACCATTTTTTCTGAGGCCCAATAGTGAATGGACTCGTCTCTCACATTTCCACGTAGTTTCCAAGTATAGGGCACTCGTCTCTACAATGCCCCTCAGACCGACATGTGGTACACCATATGTGCTTGTACAAAACTTTTTCCTTCACCATATCTTGTAACTGCATATTCATATTGGCTAGTTGTGATTGTGCTTGTGCCAATCCTATCCATGTCACTTCCCCTCTTGGGGTATCCTCAAAACACATTGCAATATCCATTTCCTCTGCTTAAGTCGTCATCTTATGCTAGGTGATCGAGACTCAGATATGGGGTAGTAACCCTGCAATGAACCATTCTCTCTGTTGCACATCTTGGATTTGGAATGTCATCCTATCCAAAAAAATATTAAACTGTCGATCATAATCCCATATGGATTCACCCTAATTCTGCTTAATCTCCTTGATCTCCATAATACACTAAGAATCTGATTTAGGTTTCTATAATTCCCTAATAATATCTCTCTTAATCTATGTCAGGGACATCACTTGTCCCCCCAACGTATTTCCATTGTACTTCATGTACCATGTCAAGGATCTATCCTTGAATGTGGTTTCCAACGACACAATATTTGTTGTTGCATCTGTAATCGTTTTCACAGACCATATGGATTCAGATGTGAATCAACGTTGCTATGCATCATCTTTACCTATTCCATGGAACACAGGTGACCTCAAGGTACTATCCTGATTCACCATCCTCAATCTTGATGTTAAGAACCAAACATCAATATAGCATGGAAAAACCACAGGAAAAGTACTCAACGCCTTGAAAATGAGATAATTTCAGATAATAAGCCTCTTCGAGGGGGCAACCTCCTTTTACCCCACTTAAAATGTTCAAGTACCAGATGATTCAAAATGAAAATGTCTCCTTGGTATATATAGGAGACTAGGAGGTATAATTACAAATAATGTCCTAAAGCCGACATAATTAAAATAACATTACTAATCTAAATTACAACTAATGGCCTAAGCCGACATAAATAAAATAGCATTACTAATCTAATATGCCCCAATTAAGGGGTAATGAGCCAACATTAGGGCTTAACACTTGAACTAATTTCTCTGACTTGACTGTTGTTTCTCGGGATTCTCAATATTGATAATTTTCTTGGTGAAGTAGCACTAAATTCACCTTCTTGTTCACTCATCTATTATCTTCTATCTCCTTCGACTCTTTCTCCTACTCTAACCATCTCATTATCTTTTTTTCTTTCTTATTGATTATAAATGCAGAAGGGGGGTGGTTCAATGGGGGGGTAATTCCATCTTCTTCTAACATTTCTTATGAGGCGACCTAGATATTTTCCTACCTTGAGCCACACAATACCATCTACTATCACCAATATTTTTCCCCCGCCACTAGGGGATCCTCCATCTTCCTCTCCTACAACTATGCATCTACTTTTCTCTTCATCTTCCTCCAAAGTTGCAACACTCTGCAATATCCAACGGGTCAAGAATTAATCTCCTCGGCCCCTATTTATACTACTACTAATACTATTGGTATCCCTACTAGACACCCTACTCTAAATATCGTTCCTCTTTGTGGTACTATCTTCTCTTATTCTCCTCTCTGTCACAACATACTCTTTCACACTTCTTCCTAGTGCGGTTTCCTTTCTCTTCATCCCGGGCCTTACCCATCATTGTGTGTCCCTTTCTATCTTCTTCCTGCTTCTTTTTTTTGCTCTCCTTCTTAACTCAACTCTTCTTGTGTATCTCTCATCTCTTTCTCTCTTATTCTCCTCTTGGTCCATCCCATTCCTCACCTCATCTCAACAACCTATAGATCCTCCTCAATGGATCCATCTCCTTTCTCATTTTCCCTCATCTTTTCACCCCTCCCCAATGATAGGGGAGTCTACTTAGCCATCATGTCGGGATCCATGCACATCAACCCCTTCTCCACGAACAACACATTTATCCAAAGTGGGATTTCTTCCAACAGTATTTTCCTAGGACCTTCCATGAACCTTCTTTCATCCTCGCTAAAATAATTAGTGTACTCCATAGAAAATTCAATTATATACCCCTCCTTCACTCAAGCAAACCAAAAATGAATTTCTCGATCCCACTTGTTTTATAATGTCTTCATCCTGTCAACTATGTCTTGATACCAAACTATCGACTCTAGTGGCATCAAAGCAGTATTAGTGTAAGTATTCCTTTTCAATCATTCATACAATAAACAGGGAAATTCAACTACAATGAGACAACCACAACACACTTAACCTTTGCACAATAAATCTACTAGGATCACACCTAGTTGTGGCCAAACTATTGCAACAACACTTAGTTATTTTTACAATCCATACAAACTAACACAAGTATACAAGTACACAAGAGAACATGTAAAATGTGACAATCACACAACTATTGTGTTTGAGAGGCACCAAGACATGTCTAACACCTTTATTAATAATGATACAATATGTTACAATACATGTACAATATGGGAGCTATAACTCATTACAATGTTACCAAGAAACATAGTCAAGTCAAATTTCATATTTGCACGATCAAGACCCTGTCGCAAATGCAGATCTAGCTCCCTTGGTGTCCTCATCAACTCATCAACCTACAACACTCAAAAATCCAAAATCCAAGGCTACCACAGATATTTATGTCAACTTCTTCTTCCTTGTCACTTCTCTTGTGTGTTGTGTTCTCTCTTGTATCTTCCTTCTTGATGATATTATTCAATGCTTTCTAGCTTGTCCAACTCATCTTTAATATATAAGTTCCTACCCCCCTCGTACGAAGAGTCATGTCCATCATAAAAACCCGAGATGAATCCTCATTCTCTCGCTTGGTTCACCCAATTCATGACGATTCCACTACCTTTCCCATCATTGGGCCATCCATGCCCCCAACTCATTTATGTGCAAATAGGCCCCATCCAATTCCTCAATCTTAGCCAACCAATTGTGATATATTCATCTGCATGTTACTCCCAAGGAAGGTGTGCCCAAGACATATTCTTAGTGAGTGCATCCAATGGTTACAATCTATGGTGACATGTACCTTAATTCACCTTGTGCTACCATCGTAAACACCCAAGTGTGGAGCTCTTATCCAAATATATCTTGGTCCATGCCTCCGCAAGTCATCTAGCCAAGTCTGTGCCCTTCATGGTGCATCCAAATTTGGCTCTTTTGTAGCACATCATGTCCAACTACATGATTTCTCATCTGTTTGGGTTGTCTAGGAATCCTCAATATTTGTTCCTTACCTTTCTACCAAGGCATCCATGCCAGTGGAAAGAACTTTCCTCACACCCTCGTAGTCGAAGGTTTTACATCCTTGCCCATTGAAATTTGTTTGCATGCTCATCAAATTCCACAGAATATTCCATCACCAAGTATCTACTTGAACTCGTTCTTCCATCCATAACTAAGTCTAATAGAAACCCCCAAGTTTGATGACAAAACCCACTAGAAACCCCAAATTATTCCACTAGAAACACTAAGTTTCCATGAACCAACCCAACTTCCCTACACCCATCTCTTGCATGATCTTCTACCCAAGTTGACACAACCACTTTTCCCAACTCCAAGGATGAATGTCTCCCTTCCCAACTTTCCATTGTCACTTCATATTGTTGCTACCTTGTTGCAATCCAATTCTCTTTCCACTATCATTTTCTACTACAACTACTACCACCAATATTCCATTAGAAATATTTTCAAATACGCCTAAGTGTCGTGCCTTGCTGATATGCTACTATGTTTCTACTTTGACCCATCCATCCATGCTTCTATTTGTTAGTACCCCTCATGTCTTGAGCTAGTTGGGTAGATAATCCAACCATTGTGGCCAAGCTATGGTAAATCACTTCCCCATGTCCAAGCATTCGTTTCCTTCTCCAACCTAATCACTCCATGAAACTCCTCATGGTCTTAGAAAATTCTCCACCTTTCCCAGTGATGTCAAGTCACCTCCTACACCATAAAAATCTACCAAGTATTCACATCATGAAATATGCTAAGGAACTTTCTCCCAAGGCACCCATAGGATCCATTGCTTGATCCATGACAATGAGCCAACATGCTACATTTTAGTGTGAATATGAGGACGAATGAATTCCCAAGCCATCACTGACATGATCAACTCATTACTTTAATTTTTGTGGAGATTCACTGTACTTTTGCATCTAATACATGAGTAAAGACAAGTTCAACCCAAATTTTTCTTCTCCCTCCTCCAAGAGTGATTCAATTTTTGGGTCATTCGGCCATTCACCTGGTCCAAGTGCAGCTAAAGATGACTCAACTTCTTCCTTGCTTCCAATGTACCAATGTTGTTGTGTCTCCTTCATGTCCACCTTATCTGCGGATGGAATCTTCCCATGTCCAGTGAACTTCTCAAGTGTTTCCTTGGTCACAAATTCCACTAATTATTTCTCTAGAATGTCGTGTCTTCTCAAACATACATCAACCAACATATCTATCATATTCACCTTAATATACAATATAACTTCGAGTCGAGTGAGTCGATACTCCACCGGTGCCAACTTTTAATTGTCTATCAGGTAGATTTATCCTACTAGAGTCTCATTTTCATCCATAAATCTGCCTCATCCAAGTTCTTTATCACAAGGTCATTTCACACCTTGACTGTCCAAAACAATCAAGATTAAGGAAGTCATTGGACTAATTCTCTCCTTGTTTTTCCTCAGGACAATAACCATACATGGACTTTCACCCAAAAACATGGCTAAACTATCTAAGTGAGGTGTGGGTGGTTCCTTCTCCCTCCTCGTGAATGGTTCACCCAAGAAAACCTCAAAATCATCCATGGGGACAGTGGTGAAACTCTGAATTCTTCTCTAATCTCCAAGCTTCAATGAAATATCCGTTGCCATGCCAATGAATTTCTCCATACCTGAATTGATAGCTTCAAAGGTGGTCTATGTTGTCTCAAGTCATAACCCAAGGTCCTATGACACATCCTCCCTTATGAATTTGTGAGTGACCCCACTGTCCATCATTGGAATTACTACCTTACCATTGATTTTAGCAGAGACATAGAAATGATTCATCCCATCTTACTCTTGGCTCGACCTGGATTCTCCCTCCAAAATAGTGCCCAAGACTTGAAAAAATCTTAGAGATATCTTGTCTTCTTACTCCATAGAGGCCAACTTCTTCCTTAATGGAAAATTCTTCCCATAATGCTCCTTGGCACAAATCCAACATGAGACAAGCTTTCTATTCTCTTTTGGTGCATTTGTTTTCTTGGATTTGTCTTTGCTTCCTTTCCCAAATGTCTTCATTTTCCCCTTGTCTTTGTTCTTGTTCTTGCCTTGTTGCTTCTCACCTTGGGAATCCTCATTGTTCCTTTGACCATTCTTCACTTCACCCTTGAAGTCGAATAGTTTGTCCATAATGGTGATAGTTTCTGCAAGAGTTTGCATGTTTTTGTGTGACAAGTAACTTTGGGCCCACAATTGCATATCGTTCATGAAGTGGAAAATCCTATCTTCCTCCAACATGTCTTTGGTATCCAACATAAGGCCTAAAAAATCCTTGATATAGGTTTGGATTTATCTTGTGTGCCTAAGTGCCAACAAGGAAGCTTTCATCTCTTCCCAATTTTCTATCTTTTCTATAGTGCACCCAAATGCTAAGTCTTTCACACAATTCCTCCACCAAATTTTCACAGTCCCTGCCAAGAACATCATGACAACATTCACCCTAGCTTCGTCTAAAATTTCATTCATCTGCTCCATGTATTTCTCAATGTCCCCAAAAAAAATTTAAGGAAACTTAGCACTGTCGGTATCGTCCTATGGTTCTATTTCCTTGATCTTGATTCACATTGGCATGATGGATGAACTTTTCCCACTAGCAATAGATTTTTTCAAGACTGCTATGGTGTCTTCTTGGTCTTTCAACTACTGTGTGATATATTTCAGTGCATCCTCTGCTTCCTTCAATCTATTTGCATTGGCGTCGATCAAGGATCATGTGATCGCATATGTGATTTTCTAGCACTCCCTCACAATGACGTTAAACCCTTGCAACAATTGGCTCATCTTCACCTCCATTGTTTCAACCTTCTCACCATATTTACATAGTGAAGTGGTCATATGTTAAACAGTTTTCTCTAAGTTATTGATTTGATCCTTCATTTGGATTGTTTTGGGGTCTTTCTCTCTCTCAAACTCCCTTATTCATGTGAGCCTTCCATGGTCATTCACCCAAGTTCCTACCAACTTCATGGATCTGCAACCCAAGTTTCTACTTGTCCAACGAAATGCCCAATTTTTCCAACAATCCTAAAACACTTCACCCAATCTTAGCTTCACAACTCTAGTTTGTTCCTATCTCAAAGTTGACCCAATTGAAGAGCATCTAATGCTAACCCAAAATTTGTTACCAACTTTCAACCAACTCTACAAAATGGGTTCTAGCACCTCTATTACCAAAACTCTATCTCTAATACCAGCTATCATCACACCTTAGTCTCCTTGGAATTTTTCCCTTGACTTGGAGCATCCAAGTCGTTTGGATCCTATGGTCATGCATCACCATAGTGTTTCGGACTTGGTGGCTAGACCAACCCAAGATTACTTCACCCAGACTATGCCTCTTCACTCAAGGGACACCCATAACTAGCGTTGAGCTACAACGTGACAACCACACCACACTTCTCCTTTGCATGTTAAAGCTACTAGGTGCACTCGTGGTCAAACTACTGCATCAAATCTTGTTTATAATCTATACAAATTAACACACATATACAAGCACACAAAAGAACAGACAACACATGGCAATGTCATGAAACTATTATATCTGGGAGACACCAAGACATGCCTAACACCCGTAATAATAATGATATGAAATATTACAATTTACAATACATGTACAAGGGGGGAGCCACAACTCATTACAATGTTACCAAGAAACTAGATCAATTCAACTTCTTGACTTATCTTCCACTTTCACATGATCAACCCCTACCAAAACTGTAGATGCGGCTTCCCCAATCACCTCATCAACTAGTCAATCTGCGACACCCACAAATCCCAAATCCAAGTCTACTTCAGATCTCTAAGTCAACTTCTTCCTTGCCACTTTCACTTATGTGATGTGTGCTCTATTAGATCTTCTTTCTTGATAATCTTCTCTATTGTCTCTTATATTTTCCAACTCATCTCCAATACATAGGTTCCTACCCCCTTCGTTCAAAGAGTCACATCCCTTGGAAATGACCCGAACTAACTCATCATTCTGTCATTTGGTTCTCCCAAGTTGTGATCAGTCGACCGACTTGCCCATCCTTGGTTTGTCCACACCCCCAACTCATCCATGTGTAGGTTGGCCCCATCCACTTCCTCAAGCTTAGCCAACCAATCGAGATAGCTTCATCTACACATTACACCCAAAGAAGGTGTGTCCAAAATGTATGCTTGGTGAGAGTGTCCAATGACCGTGGTTTGTGGCGACGTGTTCCTTAAGGAACCTTGTCCACTCATCGCAAACCCCCAAGTGCAGATTTTTGGTTCGAATATATCTTGGTCCATGCCTCCTCAAGTCATCTATCCAAGTATGCACCATTCATGGTGCATCCAACTTTAGCTTTTCCTTAGCATGCCATGTCCAACCATAGGAGTGCCCATTCATTTGGGTTGTCTAGGCAATCCCAATATCCACGCCTTACCTCCGTGCCAAGGTGTCCATGTCAATCGGAGGAAGGTTGCTTGCACCCTCCTAGCCGAAGGCATTATAGTTTCCCTCTCTTGAATAAGGTGAACATTCTAACTCAAGAATTCTTCTTCCATCTTGTGATGATAATTTATGTTGTTAATCTTGTTGACATTGCATTATGTTGTCTTTGGGTTGTAGAAGCAAATAGTGTATTCTAAATCCATAACATCTTTTTTATAATAATTAGAAAGTCACCTTCCACCATTTATATAATGATGTGTGAGTGACCGTCAACTAAATGCTATCTCATAGAAGTAACATTCCTATGACAAGATTGGCTTCATCATATTTTTTTTCCATTAATAATAACTTATTCCTAAATGGTTTCTAATACCAAAAATTTAATATTCATTATCACAATTTATGTGAGATATTATTTTTAGAGATACTTTATGTTATTTTCATATCCTTATCAAAATCTTACCACCACCAAAAATTTAATATCATTATGATAAGATCAAATTATATTATGCTTTATTTTCATACCCTTATCAAAAATTAAATTTCCATTTTCACAATTTCCAAGATATTATATATATAGATATATTTTATGTTATTTTCATATCCTTATCAAAATCTTTTCACTATCAAGAATTTATGTTATTTTCATATCCTTATCAAAAGCTTTTCACTATCAATAATTTAAATTCTATTATCACAAGATCAAATTTATGCCATACCCTTTTCAAAAACTAAGAGATCTCCACACTCTTATTTGTGTTAAATAATTTGTGCATTATTATATGTGGCCAAAGCTACCCTAAAGTGTTAACGTTGTTGATTCAACTTCAAAGTCTTTATCATTATCACTATCCCCAAGCTTTATTGTTGTCCGTTTCCCAATCAAACTTTGATTTCAAAAAGGACTCGGGTGGTCTCCACCACCTTGAAAAGTTGGCAACACCTTGAAAAGTTGGCAATCGAGTGGGATTCCCCTACTAATTAGGTCTATCCACATTAATGCCCTATACTTCGGGGAGTTCGAAATCAAATCAACCCTGAATGGAATTTCTCTTTTGCAATGATGATGGGAAGGGATACTCAGTCTACTTCATTCGTTATTTCAATACAGACCATTCATGATGGGAAGGGACACGTAAAATGTATTTGTTTTGGGAAAATATATGGATTTTCCTTGAAAATTTATTATTAAAAGAAATCAATAAACCATATTTTTAATGAGCAATATTTTTTTAAAATTTAAAATTATTAATATTTTTATATATTTATGTATATGCAATGTTTGATTTTGAAATATGATCTAAAATTAAGGGATTATTTTTCTTTATGTTTAAAGGAATATGTTATGAATAAACAAAATGTACAAAGAAATATGCTATGAATAAACAAAAGGTCCTTATCCTCATTTGTGGCTAATATTTTTATGGAACATGTGGAAGCATTGTTCTTAAACAACTTTCATCTTAAGTCCAAATGTTGGTTTCTAGTTGTTGATGATACCTTCCTTGTTTGGCCTCATGACCATCCCACTTTCACCTCTTTCTTTTACTATCTTAATAGCATTTCACCCCATATCAACTTTACTATGGAATTCAAAAATGAAAAATCTCTTCCCTTTTTGGATGTCCTCGCCACCAGCCTTCGCCATGGCACCCTCACCCAAGTTTATAGGAAAAATACTCACACCAACCCATACCTTCATGCCCATTCTCACTATCACCTAGCTCAAAATTTGTCGAACTCTCCTTACTCGAGCCATTCGAATTTCCAATCCTCATTTCCTTCACAAAGAAAAGACCCAACTAACTAAGGCCCTTGTGACCAATGCTTATTCAACTTCTCAAGAAAAAAAGTCTTTTTTCTTAGTCTACTATTCTAAATATAAAAAATCGGATTCCTCTTCTCCACATTTAGCCTCATTTCTCTTCCATATAACCAAGGTGTGACAAATCATACATAAGATAAATTTGTAGATCATTTAAATCTCGTCTCAAAGAACATATAGCTGACACCTTTTATTTCCAAACACTCCCACAAATCTAATTACTTCATTTGCTTTGACTAAAATACAATTCTAGTTTGAGAACCCTATTACTCTTCTCATATCATTTGGAAAGCTCCAATCTTGGAAACCCATATCCATCCAATTGATCATTAGCCTTTCTTCTTTTATTTTATTTTATTTTATTTATTAATTATTGTTATTATTTAATTTCTCAATGGTTTAGTTTTTATCTTTTATTCTGAGCTCTAATGTTATTTTTATTTTTTTACTTTTTTACCCATCTCCTCATTTTTAGTCATCTTTGTCTTTTCCTGAAAATACAAACTTAACACATTCTATTTCTTAAACTTTACTTTCTTTAACCTTTTCTTCTAATTTCAATTCTAACATTAACATAAAATAACTTTTATTTCTAACTATTCCTTTACTATTTTAATCATTTTTCACATGTAATAGTTTTTTTTTCCAGAATGGTTAATCTTACTTTTTAACCCTATAAATATCCATCTAAGCACTCTTTTCAATTATTGTTTTAGTTTTATTTTTCCATCATGAAGGGTGGAATGTCTATTAGAAACAACATTGGATATTTCAATTTTTATACACATTTCCCTCATAAAAGAGGCTTTCCTTCTGGGGAAAAAAACCCTAACATAACTTCTATCGTCATATCTGCGACCTTATAATGAACGATCCATATTTACTGAATTTTTTCCTTTGTGGGCTTCCTGCAGGGGGGTAACCCCCCCTGCAGTCCCTCGCATGGAGGAGTGTACATGCTTTCGGGGTGTAAAGTATTCATGGGGTATAAACATGGCTGGAAAAAAAGACCTATGAATCGAGAAGATAATCAGGCTGCACATCCAAATAATCTCCCACTTGGAGACTGATCTCAAAAACTCCTCCATTGTTGTATATGTTGGACTATGATCCTTCTTGGACCTGGAAAATTTATCATCTTCATATTCATGCTTGAAGACCAACTGAAACTGAGCAGGAACTTAGTTTCTCCCTGGTTACTCCCTTAGTTAACATGTCTGCAGGATTTTGGCTATTGTTTATCTTTTCCAACTTCAAATGTCCATCTTCCAAAACGGATCGTATGAAATGGTACCTGAGATCTATATTCTTAGTCTTCGAATGGAAGGTTGATTTATTTGTAAGATGAATGACACTCTCACTGTCTCAGTACAACCTGCTATTCTCCATCTTATATCCCAATTCCTCCATAAACCTATGTAACCAAATCATCTCTTTACTAGCCTCTGTAGAAACAACATACTCTACCTCTGTTGTTGAAAGTGCAACAACCTTTTGTAGTTTCGAAATCCAACTTATTGTTGTTCCACCTACACTAAAAACATACCTTGTGGTGCTCCTCCTACTATCTTTATCACCTTCCATATCTGAATCAACATATCCTTGCAGAATAGTTTCTGAACCTCCAAAACATAATGCACTAGTAGAAGTACATGTCAAATACCTGAGAATCCACTTTACTGCCTCCCAATGTTCTTTACCTGAATTGTTCACATACCTTGTCACAACTCCCACTACATGTTCAATATCTGGTCTTGTGCAAACTATCACATACATCAAGCTGCCAGCTGCTGATGAATAAGAGACCTTGGAAATGTATTCTATCTTGTCTTGTGTCTTGGGACACATTTCCTTAGTTAATTTGAAATGGTTGGCCAAAGGTGTACTAACTAGTTTTTCATTCTGTATTCTAAACCTCTCCAACACCTTCTCTATGTACTCACCATGAGATAATGTCAATTTGAGATTTTTCCTGTCTCTTGTTATTCTCATACCAAGGATTTTGTTTGCAACACCCAAATCCTTCATGGAAAATGAGTTAGCTAATTTCTTATTATGCACATTTATATCCTACATATTAGACCCCGCAACAAGCATGTCATATACATACAATAACAAGACAATATAGCTTCCATTTTCTAGCCCTTTAAAATAAACAAAGTGATCAGAATGACATCTACTATAACCTTGTTCTGTCATAAACCTATCAATCTTCAAATACCACTACCTTGGAGCTTGCTTTAGGACATACAAACTTTTCTTCAACCTGCATACCAAATTTTCCTTCTCTTTGACCTCATACCCCTGTGGTTGCTGCATATAAATCTCTTACTCAAAATCCCCATGGAGAAAAGTTGTTTTTACATATAATTATTCAAGATTCAAATTTTCTATTTCCACAATATTTAAAATATTCCTAATTGAAGTCATCTTAACAATAGGAGAACATATTTCATCAAAATCAATACCTTTCTTTTGTGCAAACCCCTTTACAACAAGTCTAGCTTTGTACCACTTTTTTCCTCCATCTTCTTCCTTGAACTTGTAAACCCATTTATTCTGCAATGCTCTTTTTCCTGCAGACTACTGAACCAAGTCCCAAGTCTAGTTATTTACCAAGGAATCCATTTCCTATTTCATGCCTTACTCCCACTTCTTTTTGGTGTCTACCTGCATTGCCTCTTCATAATATTTTGGTTCACTAGAATCAGTCAACAATAAATATAACAATGAAGAAGAGTATTGTTCAGGGGGTCTACTTAACCGGGTAGATATTCTAACAACACTTGCAGGAATTTGAGGTACCTGATGCTCCTATTCTTGTACATTTTGATTTTCTGGTTCCTTTGGAATTTCTTTTTCAGTGATCTCATCAAGCACCATGTATTCTGATTTTTCTTTTTCTCATATCTTTCCCTCCAACTGATCTTTGTACTTGAAATTCTCATTGAATATGACATCTCTACTCCTAATGATTTTGTGATTTTCATAATCCCATAAGAGATAACCAAAATCATTAACATTGTATCCAATAAAGGTACACTTCTTGGATTTTGCCTCAAGCTTTGTTCTATTTTCTTTATCAATATGGACAAATGTTTCACAACCAAAAGTCTTCAAAAAAGAATTGTTTACCTTTTTACCTGTCCATGACTCCTATGGAATTCCACCATCCAAAGAGATTGAAGGACCTATTTTTATTAAGTAAACAACAGTATCTACAACATATGCTTATAATTGTAAGGGAAAACCAACATGCAATCTCATACTCCTTGCACGCTCTATGATTGTCCTGTTCATCCTTTCTAACACACCATTTTCTTATGGTGTTCTTGGAATTGTCTTCTCTCTATGAATCTCATGGTATGAACAGTAATCATCAAACTCCTTGTTACAATATTCACCTCCATTACCCGATCTAAGACACTTCATCATTTTTCCTATCATTCTCAACCAAAGCTTTCCATTTCTTAAAAGTATCAAAAACATCAGATTTTTGTCGAATGTAATAAACCCAAGTTTTTTTAGTTGCATCATCAATAAAAATAGCATAATAACGAGAGACACCAAGATATGATACATGAGTTGGTCCTCATATATCTTTATGCGCAATCTCTAACATTTCACTCTTCTTTTCTTTTCCAACTCTAAGAAATCTGACTCTCTTATGTTTTCCATAAGCACAATGCTCACATAAATCCAAATCAATTTGTTTAAGATCTGGAAAAAAAAATATTTTGTGAAGTATCTGCATCCCCTTCTCACTTATGTGTCCAATCCTATGATGCCACAATGTTGTATCCACTCCAGTAGAAGCTAAAGAGATAGAAGAGTTAGTATTACCAGTACATAAATACAATGTACCTATCTTCTCTCATTTTTCTATCACCATTGATCCTTTGGTGACCTTCCACATATTATCTGTAAATATGGATATACAACCTTCACTTACCAACTGCCCTATTGAAATTAGATTTTTCCTTAGATATGAAACATGTATTACCTCTTTCAACAACCATTGGTTTCCATTGCTTTTCTTTATTTTACCTTTCCCATTCCAACAATTTTGCATGGTGCATCATCACCCAAATGAACCTGTCCAAAATCACCTTGAACATAATATAGAAAATGTTACTATGGGGTGTGGCATGAAATGAATCCCCTGAATCTACTACCCAAGACTTAGAAATATTATCTACAGAAAGAATCAAAGCATCTGGTAACACATAACCTCTTACATTTGCTTCATGATTTTTCTCTTGTTGTCCATCTCTTTATTTCTTTGCAGCGCTGCAGTCTTTCTTCAGATGTCCTTTATTCCCACAATTCCAACACTCTATCTTTCCACATATGTATTTGGATCCACCATTCCTAGAATTATCGTGGTTCACTGAGCCCTTTCCTCTATCCTTTTGTCTTCCCATGTTCTCCATGTTTAACACATTACCTGATGTCTCACCTATGCATTTCCATCGCATTTCCTCACTAAGGATAACACCAACAACACCATCAAATTTTAAAGTAATTAAACCAGAGACAAATTTACTTACAACCATGACCAAGCCTATCCACCTTTCTATAAATAAGCATGAGAATAGAAGATCCCTGAGCTCATCATCAAAGTCCACTTTTACATAAATTAGATGATTAGTAACTGTATTAAATTCATTTAAATGATTTGCAACATGCCCACCTTCTTACATATTCATATTAAATAATCTCTTCATTAGAAATACCTTATTGGACGTCGAGGGTTTTTCATACAGTTTGTCCAATGCATCCATCAACTCCTTCATTTTCTTTTCTTTTGAAATATTGAAAGCCATCGAAGCTGACAGAATCTGCCGTATCATTCCTAGTGCATTTCTTTCAAGAACCTCCCATTCTTTGTCCTTCATGGACATCAAATTATTTTCTATTCCACCCAATGGTAGGAATAGGTCCTTCTGATATAAACAATCTTCCATCTGCATCTTCCATAACTGGTAGTTTTTGTCGTTAAATTTCTCGACCCTAAACTTTCCATGTTCCGCCATTGCTCCCAATCGAACCAGGAACCCTCTTTTCTTGTGAGTTACCTTTCACTTTGATACCAGTTGTTATAAAAACAGGATCATGGAGTAATAAAATAAAACAAATGTGGAAATAAAACACAAAAGATACATAATACAATAAAGACACAGATATACGTGGTTCACCCAGTGTGGTCTACGTCCACTAGAGAAATTTCTAGGTCCTTCAGTTATTATTATCTAGCAAATGAAGAGATACAACCTACAACACACCCGTTGTAACTTCATCTTATTTCTCTCATATTCTCCTCACTCAGAATACAACATTCACAATGATACATAGTCGTAATACATTTCCCTCATAAAAGAGGGTTTCCTTCTAGGGAAAAAAACCCTAACATAACTTCCACTGTCAGATTTGTGACCTTATAATGAACGGTCCAGATTTACTATGAAATTACAATATACATTTACAAGGAATTTTTTCCTTCGGGGGCTTCGCCCCCAAACCCCTTCCAGGGGCCCGTTTTCCCCTAGACCCCATCGGGGCGAAACCCCCCCTGCACTCCCCCACATGGATGAGTATACATTGTTTTGGGGTGTAAAGTATTCATGGGGTATACACACATATGAAAACAAATACCTCTGAATCAGGAAGATAATCAGGCTCCACAACCAAACAACTATGCCTCTTCACTCAAGGCGCGCCCAAAAATAACATTGAGCTACAATGAGACAACCACAAGACACTTCTCCTTTCCATGTTAAAGCTACTAGGTGCACTCGTGGTCAAACTACTACATCAAATCTTGTTTACAATCTATACAAATTAACACAAGTATAAAATCACACAAAAGAACAAACAACACATGGAAATGGCATGAAACTATTATATCTGGGAGACACCCGTAATAATAACGATATGAAATGCTACAAGTTATAATAAATGTACAAGGCGGGAGCCACAAATCATTAAAATATTACCAATAAACTCGACCAAGTCAACTTCTTGACTTAGCTTCCACCTTCACATGATCAACTTATCTAGTTGGCTATTGGTGGCCACCCACCTATTCCAACTGGTTCCTCTTGTCCATTTTTAGTTCAACACGTTCTTTTGTACTTATTTGTAATTGTTGGTTCTACACTTCTGAGGCTATATGAATCCCTACACATCTTCTAGGTGGATATTGGTGGCCTCTCACCTAATCCAATTGGCTTATTTTGTATGTTTTCATGTTAGCACATATTGTTGTACTTCCAGGGCCATTTTGGAGGCCTAAACATTGTTTGTTTTTTGCTCGCCATAGTCAAACTATAGATAGAGTCAGATTTTGATGGCATAATGTGTATCTCTCTGAAAGATCTTTCTAATGGGCTATCACATGCCTAAAACAGAGGTTGTATGAAAACGTTATGACCCTGGAAAGTTGAGGTACCAACTTACCCATAGGGGCCCACATGACTTTTAACGTTTCACCTTCTAGGGTTAGGTTTTTGGATGTCTAGGGTTTTTGTATTCATGAGTAATATCAAAAAGACCTCTAGAGCCTCATTGTAATTCATTCTACTCAGAATCATGCACATAGAAGCCACATCTCTTCTCAGAGATAGCTACCACCATTCGAGCAAGTGTTTCAGTTCTGCACTTTTACAGTTTCAACCTATTTCATTATTCAGTAGAAGATATTGTTCATTGGATATTTGTGTTATTCATCATATATTTGTGTTTATTGTATTCAGTCTATTAATCAGTTCGTTCTTCTCCTCAATCCAGATCAGTGGTATCAGAGAAGTCTGCTCTTCATTTATTTTTCTTCGTGCATGTCCCCAACAAGATCTAGGTACAAGAATTGGGACTCGAACCAATCGAGCCATTGCAAGATCGGCCACGCCGAGCCCAAAAAAAACCACGGGGGAGGAAAATAAATATGATGAACCAGGAGATCCTATTAAAATAATGCTCGAGGAATCCCTCGCATGACAAAGGAATGAAATGATGGACAACTTCATGCAGATCCTTTAACGTCTGCCCATTGGAGAAGCATATTCATCAAGCGGCCATGCAACCCCCTTCAAGGCACAAGTAAATTTTGATATTCCATTATTTAAAGGACTAATAGATGCAGATGTTGTAGATAAATGGTTGAATCTTCTCAAAGGGTATTTTTTGGTCCACAATTTTTCCGATAGGGAAAAGATCACTTTTGCACTCCTCAAGGTCGTTCCCCATGTTAAAGACTGGTGGGATACTTACTCTGATAAAATGTATGTAAAGGAATCTACAATGTTTGTGGTGGCCCTTACATGGGATTCCTTTAGGGATGCCATTAAAGAACAATACTACCATGTTGGAAGCTATGAGGACTATTACACCAGATGGACCACCCTACGTCAAGAAAGGGACCAGACAATACCATATTTCACTAATATTTTCCATACCCTACGCACCAAATTGGGTATCAAATACTATGAGCATCATCTGGTGCTCAAATACCATTGTTGTTTTCATAGATACATTAAAAGCAAATGGATTTTCTGGACATTGCCCCATTGTGTACGACTTATAGATATGTTGTCAAGATCGAGCATAAATTTAAGCAAAAAATGAAAGGGTTTGGATCTGCAAACCCCTCATGGCTGAAACAGGGAAAAGGAAGCCTCAACCCACACAACAAGGTTCCAAGTCGATATGGCTACCCTTAGGACAACCAGTCCAACCTGAAACACAAGAAAGGCAATGAGAAGAAGAAGAAGGACTCTGGAAAATGGTGTGAGTACCATAAAATACCTTGGCACAACATTGAAGAATGATGCTCCAAATAGTCACTCATGGCTGAATTGAAGGATTCCGAGTCAGAGGTCGATTCTGATTCCAAATCAAATCCTGAAGGAGGGAAGTGGATTATCGATGTTGATCCCAGTGCCACTGTCACTACCACCAAAGTATAGCCAAACGAACCAAATGAACAATAGGAATGGGAATGCCTCTTTCACTCGCAGATGTGGGTAAAGGGGGCTTCGCTTCATTTCATTGTTGATAGCGGTAGTCAGAAGAACCTAATTTCAGAAGAGTTCATCAAGTGGTTGGACCTACTAATGACATCACACCTGGAACCCTACACCATTGGCTATCATTGCCAAGGAAGAGATCTCTGTGTCAGCCAACAGTTTCGTCTTCCCTACAACATCAAACCTTTCAAATATGAGGTACTATGTGATATTTCTCCCCTTGAATTTTGTGATGTTCTTTTAGGACAACCATATTTGTGGAAGTGTCATGCTGTGTATGAGTCTAGACCTCACAGTGTTATTATTACTTTTCCTAGAAAAATGTACAGGATACCAAAGGTAAATCCGCCTACTGTTATTTGTTTAATCTATGCTAAGCAATGAAGTAAGGTCATTTCATAGAATAGGAAGTTCGTCGTCTTTGTGATCCGTGCTCACAGTAAGAAGAAATTCGCCGCCACATCTGTGGCCTCTACAGATAGCCTCTCTTTGCAGCAGAAGAAAGTGGATGGGATCATGGAAGAATACATAGACATATTATCCTCACCTACATGGGTACCGACACACTACCAAGTCAAGCATCCAATTGATCTTACCCCCAATGCACCTCTACCTAATGGACCAGTCTGTCATCGCTCGCTGATGGAAAATGATGAAATCAGGCGTTAGATCCAAAATCTTCTTCAAAAGGGGCACATCAGACCCAACTCCTCCCCTTGCAGAAGCCTGATTGTACTGGTGCAAAAGAAGGATGGGATTTGGAGACTCTGCATTGGTTACAAAGCCTTAAACAAAATCACAGTCAAGAGTTTCTACCCCATTCCCAGGATTCATGACCTTCTTGAACAACTCAAGGGGGAAAAGTTATTCAGCAAGATTGACCTAAATTCTGGCTACTACCAGGTTCCCATAGAGCCAACTGATGTATGGAAGACAACCCTCAAGTCTAAACAAGGTCTCTTAGAATGGTTAGTCATGCCCTTTGGCTTAACAAATGCACCAACCACTTTCATGAGGTTGATGGATGATGTATGGAGACCCTTCACCAAATTCTTTGTGGTGGTATATTTGGATGACATCCTCATCTTAAAAATAACATGGGAGGAGCACATGCGACATATTCAATAGGTTTTGATCATTTTGCGGCAACACAAGCTATATGCCAACTTGGAAAAATGTTATTTTGGCATGAACAAGGTCCAATACTTGGGCTACATTGTTGATGAGCATGGGGTACATGTTGATCCAACTAAGATCCAAGTCATTCGTGACTAGCCATCCCCAACCACACTGACTAAGCTTCGAAGCTTCTTAGGACTAGCCAACTTCTACTGATGGTTTGTGTTGGGATTCTCCCATATTACATGGGCCCTCATCCAGGTGACCAAGGGCAGTGGTAGGGCCAATTTCGTGTGGGGGAAGGAACAACAATTAGCATTCAATGATATGAAGCATTGCTTGTGCTCAGCTCCAGTACTCTCCTTGCCTGATGTGAAACAACCATTCGAGATTGAGATTGATGCATCTGACTATGCTATGGGTGTAGTTCTCACTCAACACGGTCATCCAGTGGCATACCATAGTGAGACAATCTCAGATACTTTCCAGAAATACCCCACCTATGACAAGGAAATGTATTCCATTGTACAAGCCTGTCATCAATGGAAACATTACATTTTGGGAAAGGAAATGATCATACACATTGATCAGAAGCCTCAACAGTTCATACAGACACAAGGGAAATTGCAGAATGACAGCCATCAGAAGTGGTCCACCTACCTACAACATTTCCATTTCAACATCAAGTATAATATAGGTATCTCAAATCGTGTCGTCGATATCCTTAGTCGACCTCCTGTGGCTGCACTCACCACTGTGCTCCATTCCTATGGACATGAAGCATCTGAATGGCCCCAACTTTATCATCAAGATATAGACTTCGCCACCACCTATCATCTCTTGGGTATAGGTGCGAATGTCACCGATTTTCACATTTAGGATGTACTATTATTCCACCTGGGCCATATGTATGTTCCTACAAGTGAGCGTGCAAAGTTGATTTGGGAAGCCCACCACAGTCAGATGGCAGGGAATTTTGGCGTGGAGAAAACTATGGTCATTCTTCAAAAACATTTTTATTGGCCAAAACTTTGACAGGATGTCAACAAGTATATCATATCTTGCACTTCCTGTGACATTGCCAAGACAACCATCAAGAAGAAAGGCTTATACACCCCTCTTCCTACTCCCGTGAATCCTTGGAAATCCATCTCAATGGATTACATGTCTATCCTTCCATGCACTAGGAAAGGAAATGACCTTGTATTTGTGATTGTTGAATGATTTTCAAATATGGCCATCCTCACAACCTACAAGAAGAATATCACAGTGGAAGATACTGCCAAGTTATTCTTCGAACTAGTGTGGGTCTACTTTGGGATACCACAGACCATCATCTTCGACCGAGAAAATAGGTTTTTCAACACATTTTGGTCAAGTGTCTGGTCACTGTCAGACACCAAGATCAAAAAATCCACTTCTTCCCACCCCCAAACAAATGGACAAATAGAGGTCATCAATCAGATGATTGTGCACATCCTGCACATGTACAACTCGAAGAATCAGCCTAGATGGGACGAGTGTCTCCCCTATGTTCAACATAGTTACAACAGGGCTCTCCATAGCTCCATCGACCATAGCCCATTTTAGGTGGGGTTGGGATTCCAACCCTTGGGACCCATTGATGTTGCACTTACTCTTGCCACCACACAGGTAGACTCTTCCCATGATCAGTCTGTGATCGAAAAAGACACCATATTCATTGAGCGTATTCAACATATCTTCCAACAGGTCCAACATATTTTCCAAAAATCCAATGCTAAGTACAAGCAATGCCATGATCAACATAGGGTACCACACCAGTTTCAGGTTGGTGACAATGTTTGGTAACATTTGTAAACGGAGTGTCTCACATGGCCCCATCAGAAGATCCTCTCACTTCTCTATGGGACTTACACTATCACCAAGGCCATGGGTAGCAATGCTTTTGATCTCAACAATCCACCCTTCCTTGGCTTTCACCTAGTGTTCAATGTGGACCTCCTTCGACCATATTTTCCACCATTATTGGACACCTCTATGATCACACACCTCTATGATCACATAACAACTAACACCCACAGAGCTCAACCTTGACTACATGGAACAAGCATACATTGATCATATAGTGGACACAATGTCAAGGGAACTCGCCAACATAGGATCCAACTTTATCGGGTTGTCAAGGCAGGGAAAATTCTCCACCAAGGAAAGTGTCTCACCCGAGGCCAAGACTAGCAGAAGTTTCCTCACTTGATGGCAGAACTCAATGCAATGGAGACAATTTCTTCTAAATGTGTGAGGATTGATCCATTTGGCTATTGGTGTCCACCCACCTATTCCAACTAGCTCCTCTTGTCCATTTTTAGTTCAACATGTTCTTTTGTACTTCTTTGTAATTGTTGGTTCTACACTTATGGGGTTGTCTAAATCCCTACACATCTTCGAGGTGGATATTGGTGGTCTCTCACCTAATCCAACTGGCTTATTTTGTATGTTTTTATGTCAACACATCTTGTTGTACTTCTAGGGCCGTTTTGTCTAACTCATCATTTTGTCGTTTGGTTCTCCCAAGTTGCGATGAGTTGATCGCCTTGCCCATCCTTGGGTCATCCACACCCCCAACTCATCCATGTGTATGTTGGACCCATATAATTTCTCAAGCTTATCCAACCAACCAAGATAGCTTCATCTACACATTACACCCAAGGAAGGTGTGCCAAAAATGTATTCTTGGTGAGAGTGTCCAACGACCATGATCTGTGGTGATGTGTGCCTTAAGGCACCTACTCATCTCAAACCCCCAAGTGCATATTGTTGGTTCGAATATATATTGTTCCATGTCTCCTCAAGTCATCTAGCCAAGTCCACACCATTCATGGTGCATCTAACTTTGGCTCTTCCTTAGCATGTCAGGTCCAACCACAAGAGTGCCCATTCATTTCGGTTATCTAGGCAATCCCAATATCCACACCTTACCTCCTTGCCAAGGTGTCCATGTCGATCGGGTGAAGGTTCCTTGCACCCTCCTAGACGAAGGAGTTATAGTTTCCCTCTCTTGAATAAGGTGAACATTCTAACTCGAGCATTCTTCTTCCATCTTGTGATTATAATTTATGTTGTTAATTTTGTTGATGTTGTATTATGCTGTCTTTGGGTTGTAAAAAAAAATAGTGTATTCTAAGTTAATAACATTTTTTTTATAACAATTTGAAAGTCACCTTCCACCATTTATATACTGATGTGTGAGTGACCTTCAACTAAATTATATCTCATAGGAGTAATATTCCTATGATAAGATTGACCTCATGATATTTTTTTCATTAATAATAACTTATTCCTAAACACTTTCCAATACCAAAAAATTAATATCCATTATCACAATTTATGTGAGATATTATTTTTAGAGATACTTTATGTTATTTTCATATCCTTATCAAAATATTTCCACTACCAAAAGTTTAATATCATTATGATAAGATCACATTTTATTGTACTTTATTTTCATACCCTTATCAAAAATTAAATTTCCATTTTCACAATTTACAAGATGTTATGTATAGACATACTTTATGTTATTTTCATATCCTTATTAAAAGCTTTTTACTATAAAAAAATTATGTTATTTAGATATCCTTATCAAAAGTTTTTCACTATCAAGAATTTAAAGTCTATTATAACAAGATCAAATTTAGGCCATATGTTATTAGTCCCTGTCATAGCATAGAGGGACTATAGAGATCGATAATTCATTGACTTCATATTAGTTTGTCCTTTGACCACAAATATTTGCATAATCTCTATTGTTGGAGCTAGAGAACTAAAAACATTGATTTTTATATACTAAAAAGTACCATATATGTAGTGATCCGATTGGATAATAGATTGGAGGTCTTATTGCCAGCTTCACTATTCCCAATGTTTGATATGTTGACATATCCAAATTTTTTTATCGTGTAGAGTCTTTTTGAATTATATATTTTTCGTATGTATTGCTTGAAGGTGGATTAATGCTAGCATTAATTCGAATGTTTGTCTTAGAATTTTTTACTAGCTAAATTTATGCCAATGTTTGATATGCTAGCATATCCAAAGTCTGTCCTTCAAATACATTCTCTACTGTTCGAACTATTGTTACAAAAATTATAATAAATTGTTTTTGGTACGTCAGAGGCCTGCCACATTGCATTTTTTCTTAAATGTTAACATAGAATTTCTGACAGACTTAAATGTTTACCTAACAGACTTGGTAGCATTGAATGTTTACTTAGCAGGCTTGTTACAATACATTTTCTTCCATTTTTTTTAATTTATATGCAATGTTCTCTGCAGTCAATTTGGGCAATATCATGCTTCAACGACATTGTTGGTTCACTGGTTCATGCTTGCTTGTTGCATCTCCATTGATTTCTTATTTTCCTGTGGTTGTTGTTCTTGTTTGCATGTTCACCTTGTTACAGTTTGCACATTTGGGATTCTGCAACCGCGATTGGAACTGTGTCATTCTTGGTGGATTGGTTGTTGCTTGCTTCTTTGTTCATTGGATGTTGTTTATTTTTTTTTGATTCGACTTTGCAGGGTTCGGGTCCTGCGACTGTAGTTGGGCCTTTTGGTGCTTCTTAACTGGGTTGTTATTTGTTGCTTTCTCTTGTTTTCCTAGGGTTTGCAATGTTGGGTTGCTGCATCTGCAGTTGGATCTGTTGTTACATTGTTTTGCAGTTGTCTCTCCATAAATACTATTAAGATAAAATAACATACAAAAAATTTGCAGTCAATGTAAATTGCATCTCTTATGCCTTCAACCAAAGTTTGTCAGCCTCAAACTATATTTCATAGATGTCAATGTTTTTTCCATGGTTTATGTCTTACTATGGTTTCATAGTTATGAGAGTAAGTTTTGTTGTGTGAGTGATATAGTTGTTCTCTCCCTTTTTTTCCCTCTTGTAAACTATGTTTATGGTTCTATACTTTCTCACATTTCTTTGCTCGCGGGTTCCCGGTGTGGCGAAATGACAAATCATTACCTCCATCTACATCTTCACATCAAGATTCTGACCGACCGCCATTCGGTTGCATATGTAGCCAATTTTATGGATGCAGCTTCACGGATAGGTGCTATCGAACTATGGTATCTCGTGTTCGGTGTATACATCTTGCACCCAGAACTTTCGTGCTCTACAATTCGACCCCACACTCCTCGAAATCACAACCATGCCTCTGCCTATGATGAGTTTGTCTATCCTACCTATCTTTCCATACTTAGTCGAGTTTTCAAAGTTTGGCGGGTTGACTCTTTTCCGGGTTCAAAAAATTTAAAAGCATTTTTCACTCCCCTCCATCCCCGCTACCTTTCACCCTTCCCAATAGACATTAATTATGCTTTCAAAAGTCACAACCGACTAGACAGGTTCAAAAATATTGGCTTTAATAAGAGGAAATATCGATGACATCTCCCATTAAAATGAATAGACAGGCGAGTATTATGGGATCTGGTAATTTCTTTTGCCTGCATTTTGAATTTGCAAAAATAAATAAATATATATTGGCTCTTTTAGTTTTTTAAAGGCTTCATCATAGTAACAATGCAATACTGTACTACCTCGTTGTCATCCATGAACATGTCACCCATAGAGGCCTTGATGTCATGTCCCTCTTTAATATTGTGCATATCTTAGATGTCAAATTTGAGAATCTGCTCGGATATGGGAATGTTAATACGTGCTATTAGTCACTATTTAGGGTACATATTCGAAAATATTGGCATTAATAAGCGAAATTATCAAGAACATCTGTCATTAAAACAAATTAACCCAAAATCTATGAAAGATCATCCAACATTGATTTTAAATACTTATTGCCATTTCTCTCTATCATCAAAGAGTTGGGTTTTAGGGTGCCTTCGTTCTAATCTTCCTGGTCATGGACATGTAAGACAACTTAGATATGTAATTGAGGCCCAAATGAAAGAAGAGAGACTAGTTTTATGTGACGTGAGATTTGTAACCCATATTATTTTAATATAGAATATTTGTGGTTTTTTTATGGTGTTTTCCAATATCTAGTATTGCTTATCATTTTATTTTGTACCTTTTTCCCCTATTTGTCGTTAAACATGGACGACAAGATTTTCTTTCTGCTGCCCAATACTTCAATTTAAATAAAGGCTACTCTATCTGTTTCTTACATTTTACATGTAATAATAATTTTTCATAGGCCATGCTTATGTGGCACCGACCCTATACTTAAAGAAAGAAATTGGAGGACCCGTCCTGCTTTCATTCTTTGGGTCCCGTAAATAGAATGAATTAATAACTTACAACAAGGTAGCTCAAGTGTTGATGCTATGTTCCTGTTCAATATCTTGCATATATTGCAACTTCTTCTATTTGATAATATCTGTACATATATACTAATATGAGTACTATTGGAATAGATATAAAAACTTCATCTTGGGAAAAAATTAGCCAATTGTCTGGCCACCGGGTCCTGAGTTTGCGGTATTCAACAACTATGTTCCTTGTTCTGTCATATACATCTTGTAGCCAAAGAGCTTCTATAATATGCAATTTATTCTTTAAATAGTGATAAATCACCACGGGTTCGAAAAGCTTAGCATTAATAAAGGAACAATATATGTTCTTCTCTGAGATACTTAGCCCTTTTCCCGTTTTCTTCTTCCTGTCTATTATCGCTTTCTAGTTATATAGTTAGCTTCCTTTCTATGATCGTGGGTTCCAGGGTTGGTCGGATGACATATCTTCATCTCCATCTATATCCTCACTTGATGAATCTGACCAACCTTTGTTCCTTTCCATACTTAGTCAATTTTATGACCACGGTTGTCGGGTTGACGCTTTCGAACTCTGCTGCTTCTTGTTGCATTATATACATCTTGCAGTTGAAACTTTCGTGGTTTCAACAAAATTTGTGAACCGAAGAGCATCCTTCAAATTGGGAGATGATTTGCATTTGAAACAAAAGTAATCGATTAATATATATATTAATATAAATACTATTCAAATAGATATCAAAAATTTCTCCATTAATACATATTAGTATGAATACTATTGAAACAGATATAGAAAATTTCTCTTGGCCAATACTTAGCAAATTATCTGGCCACGAGGCCCCAGGTTTGCGATATATAACACCTATGTCCCTTGTTCCGTCATTTACATCTTGCAGCTAAAGAAATTTAGTGATATGTAGTTTATTCTTTTACTAGTGAGAACCCAGTAGGGGTTTGAAAACATTGGCATTAATAAACGAAAAAAAAAAAAAGATTTTTGACTGTGAGATACTTATCCCTTTTCCCCTTTTCTTTTTCCCATCCATTATCGTTTTCTGGTTTTATACTTAGTCGTCTTTCTATGATCACCAATTGCAGGGTTGGCGGGCTGACATATATTCATCTCCATCTATATATTCACATGACGAATCCGATCGACCGTTGTTCCTTTCCATACTTAATCAATTTTATGGTCGCGGTTTCCAGGTTGGCACATATGAACTCGCCTTTTCTTCTTCCTGTCTGTTATCTCTTTCTGGATATATACTTAGTCTCCTTTCTATGATATCTGGTTCTAGGGTTGGCGGGCTGACATGTCTTCATCTCCATCTATATCCTCACATGACGAATCCGACCGACCGATGTTCCTTTCCATACTTAGCCAATTTTATGGCCACGTTAGTCGGGTTGGCGCGTATGAACTTAGCTATTTATTGTTCCATGATATACATCTTTCACTCAAAAAATCTATGATCTACAATTACACCACGAGTTCCTCGTATACATTAACTTTGTTCAAAGTATCTGTCACTGCCTTCCATCTCCACCAACTTTGCGTCCTTCTTGATATATATTAACTATGCTCTTACTAGTGACAACTAGACACACTGGTACGAATGAATTGGCACTCACTTCTCCACCATATACAAATTGACTACCAGACTCTGACATTGTCCCCTCTTCCATGTTACACATTATGCATTCAAATATTCTGAGCTATACAATCTGGCCGTTGGGGCCTTGCGTCTTCTGGGGAAACCTTGTCACCTTATTTTGGATCCTCGCATTGGTGGGTTCACGAAAAATCCAAGTCCTAGTCACTGTTTCCAGTTCTGCCCATCCTCGTACTTATTTCCAGATATGCAACACAAAAGGTTTCATACTAAAATGACATCATACAACAACCGTAAAACAATTGTCATTAATAAGCAAAAGTCTCGACAACCAACGATCCCTACAAAACTTGTCCAGAAACATGCAAAGAAGATCTTCCTTAGCGAAAGAAAGTCCCGACCAACGTTTCCATGTTCCATACTTGCACACTTTTTCGATTGCGGGTTCTCGGATTGACAGCCTCAAAATTGTGCTTCAATTTTTTCGTGATTTGCAAACAGCGCCGGAAGTTCTGCAATATACAATTTGTCCGCCGGAATATAAAAAATCTTAATTCTCCTCTCCCCCCCCCCTATTATCCCTTTGTGGTTTTATATTTAGTTGAAACTATATGATCATGACCTCTTGGATTCACAAATTGGCAACTCTTTATATATATATTCACACCATGAGCCCGACGGACCGTTGTCCCTTTCAATACTTAGCCAATTATTTGATCATTGGGTCCTGGGTTTGCGATATCCAACACCTATGTCCCCTGTTCCATCATATAAATCTTGCACCCAAAGAACTTTCGTGATCTAGAATTTATGCCTTTACTAGTGATAAATCACCAGGGGTTCGAAAGGATTTGCATTAATAAGCGAACAATAGATGTTCTTCTATGAGATACTTAGTAATTTTTCCCTTGTCTTATTCTCGTGCATTATCAATTTCTAGTTATATACTTAGTCTCCTTTCTATGATCGTGTGTTCCATCATTGGCGTGTTGACATATCTTCATCTCCATATATATCCTCACATGATGAATCTGACTGACCGTTGTTCCTTTTCATACTAAGCCAATTTTATGTCCGTGGTTGCCAGGTTGGCACTTTTGAACTCTGGTGCTTCTTGTTCCATGATATACATATTGCACTCAAAATTTATGTGATCTACAATTCCACCTCAGACCCCTTAGTCTTTTTTCTCTTTTCTTCTTCCAATGTATTATCGCTTTCTGGTTATTTACTTAGTCTCCTTTCTATGATTGCGGGTTCTAGCATTGGCGGGCTAACATATCTTCATCTTCGTCTATATCCTCACATGACGAATCCGATCGACTGTTGTTCCTTTCCATACTTATCCAATTTTATGGCCACGGTTGCCGGGTTGGTGCTTTCGAACTCTCTTGCTTCTTGTTCCATGATTTTCAATTTATGCCTTTACTAGTGAGAACTCAGCAGGGGTTCGAAAGTATTTGCATTGATAACCGAACAATAGATGTTCTTATGTGAGATACTTAGCCATTTTTGCCTGGTCTTCTTCCCATGTATTATCTCTTTCTATTTATATACTTAGTCTCCTTTCTATAATCGAGGGTTCGAGCATTGGCGGACTGACATATTTTCATCTCCATCTATATCCTCACACGACGAATCCGACTGACCACTGTTCGTTTCCATAATTATCCAATTTTATGCCCGCGGTTTCTGGGTTAGCGCTTTCGAGCTCTGTTGCTTCTTGTTCCATGATATACATCTTGCACTCAAAATTTCCGTGATCTACAATTACATCACATAATCCTTAGTACTTTTTCCCTTTTCTTCTTCCCGTGTATTATCGCTTTCTGGTTATTCACTTAGTGACCTTTCTAGGATCACGACTTCCAGCGTTGGTAGGATGACATATCTCCATCTCCATCTATATCCTCACATGATGAATCCCACCCATCGTTGTTCCTTTCCATACTTAGCCAATTTTATGGTCGCGGTTGTCGGGTTGGCGCTTTCAAACTCTATTGGTTCTTTCTTTTCTTCGATGATGTACATAAAAGAAAAGGTTAATGGGATCTACTGATATCTGGGTGATCTTCACTCAAAACTTCTATGATCTACAATTCCACCGCGAACTCCTCGAACTCGTAAGCTTCACTCTACCATGACTCACAAATGTTTCAAAGTATCTGTCACTGCCTTCCAGCCCCATTAACTTCTTGTTCTTCCTAATATACATAAGTTATTCTCTTACTAGTGACAACTGGACACACTGGTACAAAACAGTTGGAATCAAACCCTCCACAATATACAAATTGACTATCGGATTCTGACATCATCCACTCTTTCATGTTACAGATTATGCATTCAAATGTTCCGAGTGATAAAATTTGAACGTCGGGGCCTCACATCTTCTGGCGAGACCTTGTCAACCTGTTTTGCATTATCGTGTTGACGGGTTCACGAAATTTCCAATTCTTGGACACTATTTCGAGTTGGCACTTTCGAACTCGACTGGTTCTTGTTCCGTGATATACATCTTGCACTCAAAATTTTTGTTCTCTATAATTACACCGAGCACTCAACCCTTTGTCCCTTTTCTTCTTCCTGTGTGTTATCACCTTCTGGTTATATACTTATTCTCCTTTCTATGATCGCGGGTTCCAACATTGGCGGGCTGACATATCTTCATTTCCATCTATATCCTCACATGACAAATCCGACTGACCGTCGTTCCTTTCCATACTTAGCCAATTTTATGGCCGTGTTGTCGAGTTGGCGTGCTCAAACTCTGCTGCTTCTTGTTCTGTGATATACATCTTTCACTCAAAACTTCTGTCATCTACAATTCCACCGTGGACTCCTCGAACTCGCAAGCTTCACTCTACCACGGTTCACAAATGTTTCAAATTATTTGTCGTTCGCTTCCATCCCCACTAACTTCCTGTTGTTCCTAATATAAATTGGTTGTTCTCTTACTAGTGACAACTGAACAAACTGGTACGAAACATTTGGCATCCGACCCTCCGAAATATACAAATTGACTACCAGGTTCACATCTTGTACTCAAAATTTTCGTGATCTACAATTCCACCATGGACTCCTTAACCCTTTTTCCCTTTTCTTCTTCTCGTGTATTATCATTTTCTGGTTATACACTTAGTCACCTTTCTATGATCGTGGGTTCTAGCGTTGGCGGGATGACATATCTTTATCTCCATCTATATTCTCACATGACGAATCCAACCGACTGCTGTTTCTTTCCATACTTAGCCAATTTTATGGCCGCGGTTGTCGGGTTGGCAGTTTCGAACTCTGCTGCTTCTTGTTCTGTGATGTACATCTTTCACTCAAAACTTCCGTGATCTACAATTACACCACAGACTCCTCGAACTCTCAAGCTTCACTCTACCATGGTTCACAAATGTTTTAAAGTATCTGTCGTTGCCTTCCATCCCCACTAACTTCTTGTCCTTCCTAATATACATTGGTTATGCTCTTACTAGTGACAACTGCACACACTCGTATGAAACAATTGGCATCCAACCCTCCACAATATAAAAATTGACTACCTAGTTCCGACATCGTCCCCTCTTCTGTGTTACAGATTATGCATTCAAATTCTCTGAATGATACAATTTGACCATCGGGCCCTCACGTCTTCTAAGGAGACACTGTCATCCTATTTTGGATCCTCGTGTTGACGGGTTCACAAAATCTCCAATTCTTAGTCACTATTTCGGGTTGGCACATTTTAAATCTACTGCTTCTTGTTCTGTGATATACATATTACACTCAAAATTTTCGTGATTTACAGTTCCACCGCGGACTCCTTAGGCTTTTTCACCTTTTCTTCTTTCGATGTATTATCGCTTTGTGGTTATATATTTAGTCGGCTTTATATGATCATGGGTTCCAGCGTTGGCGGGATGACATATCTTCATCTCCATCTATATTCTCACAATATTAATCCGACCGACCGTTGTTCCTTTCCATACTTAGCCAATTTTATGGCCACGATTGTCGGATTGGTGCTTTCGAACTTTGCTGCTTCTTGTTCCGTGATATACATCGTGCATTAAAAACTTCTGTAATCGACAATTCCACCGTAGACTCCTCGAACTTGCAATCTTCACTCTACCATGGCTCACAAATGTTTAAAAGTATTTTTCACTTCCTTCCATCCCCACTAACTTCCTATCCTTCCTGATATACATTAGTTATGCTCTTACTAGTGATATACAAATTTCCCTTTGGACTATCCTTTCATACCCTCTTCGGTGTTATACATATTTCACTCAAAAAGTTATGAGATATACAATTTGAACCTCGCGCCCTCACCTCCAACGGTTGTACGTTGTAACCCTATTTTAAAGCTACTTTTTCCCATCCCCGCGACCTCCGTACTTATTTCTTAGTATGCAATTAGAAACTTTTCATGCTAAGAGATGACCATGCAGGAACCGTCAACATTGTCATTAATCAAAGAAACGCTCAAGGATATATCCCATTATTACACATTAAACCAAGATCCGTAGAGAGTTATATTGTCCCTTCCAATTGTTCATTTAAAACACGCATCATCATGTTGGACCATTCAAGAAATCTACAATTCTTAATCGCTCATTGTCATATCTTCCATGTTCTCATTTCTATGTATGCAATTACTAGTGTTTAATGTTAACAATGCATCATGCAGCAGCCGTCGAAATTGTCATTAATGAACGAAACTCTCGAGGAGATCTCCCATTCACATGCATTGGACCAAGATTTGCACAACGCTATATTATCCCTTCCAACTTTTCATTTCATTCATCGTCTGTAGCAAACAAACATTCTTGTAGACTTATGGCAGTAGGTCGACAATAGTTTTGTGGAGATACAGTAAATATCTTCAGACATCAGGACCAAAACTTCCACTGGTCCAGGGCATACTTTTACTATTCATCCCGTTCCGCCCAGAACGAAGTGATTTGGACCTCTGGAATCGCTCGTGTAGGCTGCATCCCTGAGGTTTTTGATTGTAAGGAGGTGGTCTCTTGGTGCGCTGAAAAATATATTCCAATCCGAAGAATTATTCCACTGCGCGATCATTCTCCTGTTTCTTTGTCACCTTAGGTCTTCTGCAAGGTGTTAAAATTGTCAGAGCCAACATTGACCTTCAGAGGACAAGACTGCAAGAAGTTCCTACAAAAAAATGATAATGGGTTGGACATCTTAACCGAGTTCCTCGAAGACCCGACAACAGTTCGTGAAGATATCACAAAGTTGCAGGTAAGTTCCTTTAGAAATCCATTCCGGGAAATTGCTTGGTTGCTTACAAGAATAATGGGACAGGCATCCATGGAAAGCATTTCCCATATAATTATTTATATTTTGTACTTCACTGTCAAGGATAAATTCATTTTCAATTGGGGGAAGATAATTTCCATTGAGATTTGTTCCCAGTTGTCATGATTCAAAGAATCAAATAAATTTTATATGTCATCCTACTTGATTTTCGCAATAGTGCATTTTTTTTTCGTTTCCAAAAATTTCTCTTTCCAAGAAAATAAGTTGTCGATTCGACCCAGTAACATTCTGGTACCAGGCCATGTGGAGTCACAAGGCCTCCCATTGTTTTTATGAAGTTTTTAATGGCTTTGTCTCAGTTTTCAAATATTTATTGTTAGGGAAGGATGCTCCGCAGATGTCTGGCCAGGCAACCAAGCTTTTGAATAGGACGGGCACACTTGAACAAAAGGAAAATCACAGTGTACTAATGGTCTTTGGCTCTAAGGAAAATCCCTCTTTCCTTCCATGCCACATCATGGAAAAGATGTTTGTTGCAGAAATAGCAAGGCAATATAACCACTGGTTGCATTTTTTCCATGACAAGGGAAAAAAATAGTTCATTCCTTTGCCCTGGAAAGTAAGAGACTTTGTATGAAGCAATGTCAACAAGATTGACGAATTTTCCAGCCATTTCAAGAAATTGAACCTAACGTATGTTGAAAGGATTAAAAGATTCGACCCTAATGGGATTTTTCGATAACATTTACTGGCAATTGGCTTTAGCAGCTCTTTTATCCATAGACACCTGACCGAAGACAGGGACAATGATGACAACAATCTTGCTTCTGGCGATTGCGACATGGAGACATTGCAAAGTGCGACTAAATTGTACAGACAACAGGGAAAGTATTTGGTGAGAAGAGTGCCCAGTCCCCCGCCAACACTCCCAAGAGAGTGACATCATGGAGCATCTCTTCAATGACCCACCCCAGTAAGAAAGAAACCCAAAAGTCTTCAAACAAAGGAGGAGATAAGAACCCTCCTCACATAAAAATTGATAGTTCTCACAAAATTCCACTGATGAAGAAGAGAAAAAACAATGCAGGGCAGGAAGACGAACTCAAAATTGAAAGTGAACAGGTGCAACTTCAAATTGAAACTGAGCACATGCACAAAATTGGGTCATCCACAGTGGAAATAGTTGAGACCGACATTTTTGACGAAGAAGAATCCTTCGTATTCCAGAGCGTTGTTTTTGACATCCAATCTAAAAATATGATCATTGAAAAGAGAGATGTAACAAATAGGAAAGGAAAATATCACACATAGATTATTGGTGTAATAGTATAAGAGTTACACCAATACACCACAATACACCATGCACAATATATGAGAAACAATCAATAGTTATTGTTCAAGGGAGGTAATTACTTCCAAAGGTAGCTACATCTTCCAAATATAAAGAGAGGGGTAAACCTCCAAAAGGAAGATACAATCATCCAATATCAAGAGAGGGTTGACCTATCCATCTTTTCCCCTTCCTTCCACCCAAGAATATATGATATATAATAAAACTTTACATTAAATTATCACCATAAACCAACCATCACATAGAACCTGATAATGCTTCCTGAGACTTCTTCAACTTCTACAATTCTTCAATTCCTGGAATACTATGATCTTGTATATAATATTACTCAATGTATTCTCTAAAACTCCTCCATGTTTCACTCCTTGAATCCTCCCAAAAAAGGTTTTATAGAGAAAATGGTAGACCTTATTCAATTTTGGTTTATTCAGGAGAGCAAACTTGTACAACATTCCCCATGGTCACTTTTTAACATCATATTCTGAACTTTTTACATAGGAAACTACAGCCTGTACTATTTCCAATGAAATTGTTATCACTTCATTTGGATTCTCTATGAATACGTTATGACTTTTTTACTCGGAACACCTATTTATGACTAGCTTCAGGACTAGTCAAAAACCCTATCTTCCACAGAGTGTATCTCCAAAATTATAGTGAATACAGAGCTTAAATTTTTACCACACGTACCTAGATATGTATTCTCAATAGCGTACCAACCATATGAATCATTCTAGAAAAAACGTTATAGCGAAAATGGTAAGATGACCTATAAATAACATACCTTAGAACACATCACCAAAAGACTTCATCCTCCCTTGAAGTACGGCCTTCTTTATTTCAGAGTTCCTCTGAAATTTGACTTATATCTCCTTGTTCATTAACAAACTTGTGTGTTTTGAAAAATGAATGTTTAATGAGATGTATTTATACATTTTATGTCACTTCCTTTTAACATTAGGGCCGACTTTACACTTTCTTAGTTTGTAATTATTTTCTTTAATTATCTTCACGGACGACATGTACTTCCTTCTTCAATTCACTTTGTCATCTTCAAAAATTCATTTATCCTCAACCATGAGGATCTACGTGATGTGCCACCTACGACTGGAAACAACATGACGTATATTATCCATCCATGGGTGTTGTATCTTCATGTGCACTGTCCTTCATGTCCAAATACCTTCATCAATCTTGCGGTCCAAAACCAATGACTAGGGTTGACATCAATGACAACAACCAATCTTCCAGCAAACACCCCCTTTTTCATTGATGCCAACACTCATGCTCCCCCTGTCATCATGATCCCAATTTCTCTCCCCCTTTGACATCAATGGAAAGGGGTGGGGTTTCTCCCCTTGATTTTAATAGCATAAGGTGACTTTCTTCTTTGGGGTTTCTCCCCCTGAACATGTGGAACTATGACAATAATACTTCATCCTTATTTTTGTTCTTTGGGACCTTTTCTTCCTTTGAATCCTTTTGTGTGGCTTTTGTCTTCTCTCTCTTCTTCATGTCTAGGATGTATATGTTGTTTTTTCTTCTTGTTGCAGTTGCAACCAATCTTTCTGAGTTAATTTCTCTGATTTTACATTTTCGGGAGTCAAACATAAGAGTGTATCCTTGATCACATATTTTGCTGACAATGAGGAGACTATGCTTCAGATCTTCAACCAATAGGACTTTTCCTACTTTTACATTTTCACTTCCAATATTTACAACTCCTTTTCCAATTATTTTGGTACATGAGTCATCTCCAAATGCAACATTTCCACTTTTTTCTTCAAAATGAAAAATTTGCTTTGATCTCTGATCATATGAGTTGAGAACCCACTATATATGAACCATTCATCTTCTTCTTTTCATTCTTTAGCGACCAATGCTATTCAACAGTTTTCATTGTGTGGAATTTCTTTTCTTTTCCATGTTGTAGTTGGTATAGGGACATTTGGCATACCATTATCTTCCTTCATCTCTCTGCAATATCATTCTTTGTGACCAATATTATTTCACGTGTAGCATACAATATTTTGATCCATTAATGGGTCAAATGGATTATAATTTCTTTTGACAGGTCTAAGAACATTTCCATATCTATTATTTTCACCATTCATGTAGCTTGTGTAGTTATTCCTTTCATTGATTCTACAATTGATTGCCCTGTGTCCAAAATTTCCACAAGTATAACAATGTCCAAGAAAGAAATTTTGATAACTGGGAGTAAGTGATCTTCTTTGTGGTGTAGTCCATCTAGGTTCATGATTTATTATTCTGTAGTTTCCTTCATAATGATTGCTTTCATACCTGATGGGAGAGGATCTTCTTGATGTCTCATTCCTTCTGAATTCTAGTCTTCTATCTTGTTGTTAAACTTGCTCTGGAGTGTTGGTTTCATCCTTTTCATCTTCCTTCTCTTGTTTTGTTGTCTTCAAACTGTCATTTTATCCTAGTCCTGTCTTGTCATTTGGAAATATTTGACTAATAAGGATATCATCTAATTTTTCATTTCTTTTTTCGAACTTCTTCAACTTTTCTATTGTCAATAGTAGCTCCCCTTTTGTGTGATCCAATTTTGGTTTCAATTTCTCATAATTTTCTAATTGTTCCTTCAAGCTACCAATGGTATTTTCAAGCCTATAATTTTCTTCTTCACAACTACTCAATTCACCTTTTATTATTATGTTTTTGTTTCTAAGCTTGTTATTTTCAATTTCAACATGCTTCAACTTTTCAAGATTATGATCTTCTTGTTCACTCTCTAAGTTGTCTTTGTATACCCAAAAGGAATCAAGGTTGGTTTCTTCATATGAGTCTTCTTCATAAATGATTTATTCTTCTTTAGAACTCTTTTGATCATCATCCTGGGTTTCTTGGGTTATGAATAGGACTTCTCCTCCATCATTATCTTCTTCATCACTCTCATTTGAGGAAATGCCATCATCCTTGGAGTAGAAGATCCTTTTATTGTTGAGACTTATTTTTTTATAGTAGCAGTTTTCAACAATATGTCCTATTATACCACAGTTAAAGCATGTGAGAGGAGACTTACCTTTGTATCTTCCAGTTCCCTTCTAGAACCTTCTTACTAAATTTTCTATTTCTTCATCAGAGTCGTTATCCTTGTCTTTTGTCTTATTTATGTCTTTAAAGGTTGCTTCATTGTTTAGTTGGTCACTTTATGTACCTGTTCTCATTTCATATTCTATAAGACACCCATGTAATTCATCCATTATCATTTTGGTCAAGTCCCTAGTTTCTTCAATGGCAGAGACCTTAGCATCATACTTCAAGAGAAGTGATATCAACACTTTTTGTACAACCAAGGATTCATTGAGATATTCGCCTAATCCTCTGACAGCATTAACAACTTCATCAACTCTAATAAAATAGGTTGCAATATATTCCTTTTCATCCATATTCAAATTTTCAAATTATTCTCTATGTCGTTGAAGCTTGACCTGCTTAACTTTTGGATCACCTTCATAGATACTCTTGAGTTTGTACCATAGCTCTTTAGTAGTTCTACAACCCATCACTTTGCTAGCAATGGTTGGTGTCAATTCTCCTAGAATAACATGTCTATCTTTTGAATTACAACTCATAAGCTTCTTCTCATTTGGATCGTTTGGAACATTATTTGGGATTACATAACTATTTACAACTAAGTACCAAATGTCTACTCCCAAAGATGTTAGGTAAATTTTCACTCTATCACTCCAGTATGCATAAGTGATTCCATCAAATCATTGAATCCCATTTGAAATGTGGTCATGGTCATCCATCTCTGCTCAAGATTTCCCTTCCAGTGGTTAAAATTTTCTGAAGGCAACCTGCTCTGATACAAATTGTTGATACTGAGAGGGGGGTGAATCAGTATCAAGTGCAATTTAAAAAAAAATCAAATTATACTTAAACAATTCAATTATATCCAATGAGAAATGAACAATAGTATAAGAGTTACACCAATACACCACAATACACCATGCACAATATATGAGAAATAATCAATAGTTATTGTTCAAGGGAAGTAATGACTTCCAAAGGTAGATACAGATTCCAAATATAAAGGGAGGGATAAACCTCCAAAATGAAGATACAATCATCCAATATTAAGAGAGGGTTGGCCTCTCCATCCTTGCCCCTTCCTTCCACCCAAGAATATATGAGAGATAATAAAAATTTACATTAAATTATCACCATCAACCAACCATCACATAGAACCTAATAATGCTTCCTGAGACTTCTTCAACTTCTGTAATTCTTCAATTCTTGGAATACTCTTATCTTGTAGATAATATTACTCAATGTATTCTATGAAACTCCTCCAAGTTTCACTCATTGAATCCTCCCAGAAAAGGTGTTATGTAGAAAATTGTAGACCTTATTCAATTTTGGTTTATTCAAGAGAGTGAACCTGTACAACATGCCCCACGCTCAATTTTTAACATCGCATTCTGAAATTTTTATAGAGGAAGCTACAACCCGTACTATTTCCAATGCAATTTTTCTCATTTCACATGGATTCTCTATGAAGATGTTATGACTGTTTTACCCGGAACACATTTTTATGACTAGCTTTAGGACTAGTCAAAAACCCTATCTTCCACAAAGTGTATCTCCAAAATTATAACAAATAAAGAGATGGAATTTTTACCTCAGGTACCTAGATATGTCTTCTCAAAACCATACGAATTTCACCATATGACTAGTTCTAGAAAAAAAGTTATAGCAAAAATGGTAAGATGACTTGTAAATAACATACCTTAGAACACATCACCAAAAGACTTCATCCTCCCTTGAAATCCGACATTCTTTACTTCAAATTTCCGCTAAAATTCGACTTATATCTCCTTGTTCATTAACAAACTTGTGTGTGTTGAAAAATGAATGTTTAATGAGATGTATTTATACCTTTTATGTCACTTTATTTTAACATTAGGGCTGACCTGACACTTTCTTATTTTGTAATTCTTTTCTTTAATTATCTTCACGGGCGACATGTACTTCCTTCTTCAATTCACTTTGCCATCTTCAAAAATTCATTTCTCCTCAACCATGAGGATCCACGTGACCTATAACCTACCACCGAAAACAACATGATGTATATTATCCATCCATGGGTGTTGTATTTGCATGTTAATTGTCCTTCATGTCCAAATACCTTAATCAATATTGCAATCCAAAACCAATGACTAGGGTTGACATCAATGACAACAACCAATCTTCCAACAATCTTCCCCTTTGTAATTGATGGAAACACTCATGTTCCCCCTACGTTCAATGGCATAAGGTGACCTTCTTCTTTGGGGCTGCTCCCCCTGAACATGTGCCACTCAATAATACTTCATCCTTATTTTTGTTATTTGCGATTCTTTCTTCGTTTGAATCCTTTTGTGTGGCTTCTTTATTCTCTCTCTTCTTCTTGTCTAGGATGTATATGTTGTTCAATCTTCTTGTTGCAGTTGCAACCAATCTTCCTGAGTTATTTTCTGTGATTTTACATTTTCAGGAGTCAAACATAAGAGTGTATCCTTGATTACATACTTTGCTGACACTGAGGATATTATGCTTCAGATCTTCAACCAATAGGACTTTTCCTGCTTTTACATTTTCACTTCCAAGCTTTACAGTTCCTTTTCCAAGTATGTTGGTAGATGAGTCATCTCCAAATGCAACATTTCCACCCTTTTTCTTCAAATTGACAATTTTTCTTTCATATTCGTTCATATAAGATGAGCACCCAATGTCTATGAACCATTAATCTTCTTCTTTGCATTCTTTAGTGACCAATGCTATTCGGCATTTTTCATTGTGTGGAATTTCTTTCCTTTTCCATGTTGTAGTTGGTATAGGGTCATTCGGCATACGATTATCTTCCTTCATCTCTCTGCAATCTCGTGCTTTGTGACCAAGATTGTTGCACTTGTAACATACAATATTTTGATCCATTAATGGGTCAAATGGATTATAATTTATGTGGGCAGGTCTACGAACATTTCCATATCTATTATTTCACCATTCATGTAGCTTCTGTAGTTATTCCTTTCATTGATTCTACAATTAATTGCCTTGTGTCCAAAATTTCCACAAGTATAACAATGTCCAAGAAAGAAATTTTGATACCTGGGAGTAAGTGATCTTCTTTGTGGTGTAGTCCATTTGGGTTCACGATTTTTTCTTCTGTAGTTTCCTTCATAATGATTGATTTCATACCTGATGTGAGAGGATATTTTTTTATGTCTTATTCCTTTTGAATTCTAGTCTTCTATCTTGTTGTTCAACTTGCTCTGGAGTGTTGGTTTCATCCTTTTCATCTTCCTTCTCTTGTTTTGTTGTCTTCAAATTGTCATTGTAGCCTAGTCCTGTCTTGTCATTTGGAGATCTTTGACTAATAAGGATCTCATCTAATTTTTTAGAGTTTTTTTTCAACTTCTTCAACTTTTCTATTGTAAATAGTAGCTCCCCTTTTGTGTGATCCAATTCTTCTTTCAATTTCTCATAATCTTCTAATTGTTCCTTTAAGATACCAATGGTTTTTTCAAGCCTGTAATTCTCTTCTTCACAACTAGTCAATTCACCTTTTAGTATTATGTTTGCGTTTCTAAGCTTGTTATTTTTAGTTTCAACATGCTTCAACTTTTCAAGATTCTCATCTTCTTGTTCACTCTCTACGTTGTCTTTGTATCCCCAAAAGGAATCAAGGTTGGTTTCTTCATCTGAATCTTCTTCAGAAATGATTTCTTCTTCTTTAGAACTCTTTTGATCATCATCCAGGGTTTCTTGGGTTATGAAGAGGACTTCTCCTCCATCATTATCTTCTTCATCACTCTCATCTAAGGAGATGTCATCATCCTTGGAGTAGAAGCTCTTTTTGTTGTTGAGACTTCTCTTTTTACAGTAGTAGTTTTCAAAAATATGTCCTATTCTACCACAGTTAAAGAATTTGAGAGGAGACTTACATTTGTATCTTCCAGTTCCCTTCTAGAACCTTCTTACGAAATTTTCTATTTCTTCATCAAGGTCGTTATCCTTGAGTTTTGTCTTGTTTGTGTCTTTAAAGGTTGCTTCATTATTTATCTGGTCACTTTCTGTACATGTTCTCATTTCATATGCTATAAGAGACCCACGCAATTCATCCATTGTCATTTTGGTCAAGTCCCTAGTTTATTCAATGGCGGAGACCTTAGCATCATACTTCAAGAGAAGTGATCTCAACACCTTTTGTACAACCAAGGATTCATTGAGCTCTTCACCTAATCCTATGATAGAATTAAAAAATTCATCAAATCTAAGAAAATAGGTTGCAATATCTTCCTTTTCATCCATATTCAAATTTTCAAATTCTACTCTATGTCATTGAAGATTGGCCTTCTTAACTTTTGGATCACCTTTATAGATACTCTTGAGTTTGTACCATACCTCTTTAGTAGTGCTCCAGCCCATCACTTTGCTAGCAATGGTTGGTGTCAATTCTCATAGAATAACATGTCTGGCTTTTCAATTACAACTCATAAGCTTCTTCTCATTTGGATTGGTTGGAGCATTATTTGGGATTACATAGTCATTTACAACTAAGTACCAAATGTCTACTCCCAAATATGGTAGGTAAGTTTTCACTCTATCACTCCAGTATGCATAATTTCTTCCATGAAATTGTTGAATCCCATTTGAAATATGCTCATGGTCATCCATCTCTGCTCAAGATTTTCCTTCTAGTGGTTAAATTGTTTTAAAGGCAACCTACTCTGATACCAATTGTTGATACTGAGAGTGGGGTGAATCAATATCAAGTACAATTTAAAAATAAAATCAACTTATACTTAAACCATTCAATTATATCCAATGAGAAATGAACAATAGTATAATAATTACACTAATACACCACAATATACCATGCACAATATATGAGAAATAATCAATAGTTGTTGTTCAAGGGAAGTAATGACTTCCAAAGTTAGCTACAGATTCCAAATATAAATGGAGGGATAAACCTCCAAAAGTAAGATAGAATCATCCAATATCAAGAGAGGTTTGACCTCTTCACCTTTGCCCCTTCCTTCCACCCAACAATATATGAAACATAATAAAACTTTACATTAAATTATCACCATCAACCAACCATCACATAGAACCTGGTAATGCTTCATGCGACTTCTTCAACTTCTGTAATTCTTCAATTCTTGGAATAATTTGATCCTGATGATAATATTAGTCAATGTATTCTCTGAAACTCCTCCAAGTTTCACTCAATGAATCCTCGAAGAAAAGGTGTTATAGAGAAAATGGTAGACCTCATTAAATTCTGGTTTATTCAGGAGAGAGAACTTGTACAACATGCCCAACGCTCAGTTTTTAACATCATATTATGAAATGTTTACACAGGAAAATATATCCAACACTCTTTCCAATGCAATTTGTCTCACTTCATTTGTATTCTCTATGAATACGTTATGACGTTTTTACCTGGAACACCTATTTATGACTAGCTTCGGGACTAGTAAAAAACCTTATCTTCCAAAGAGTGTATCTCCAAAATTATATCGAATAAAGAGATGAAATTTTTACCATAGGTACCTTTCCCTATAGTCTTTGACCTGAGTTTTCACCATGTTCAAATTCCATTCCTGTCTTCACCCCTCCTCAAGTTATCACCTGAACATCAACCTCCTCATCCTTCCTCTTGTTTTTGTGTGACTCCACATGGACCATGTTGCAATGTACCTTATTTTATTCCCACTTCTTTAATAATTCAGGACAGTCCTTTATGACATGCTCAGGTATGTCACATTACCCATAGAGATCACGTGGTTTGGTACAAGACCTTGACACATGGCCAATTTATCCACAATTAAAGCAAGTGGGTGGTACGCCTTCCCCTCTTCCATATCCTCATCTAGAACCACATCCATATCTTCCTCTGGGACCTCCTTGATAACCACATGTCTCTGCACTTCCATGATTACCACCCTTCTATTATTCTTGCACTCATAATACAACATGGGTGTGGTCTTCCACCAACTGGAGTGATCGATAGTTGTTGACATCATGTCCCATAGACTTACAAAATTAAAAAAAATAGGGTATGATGTGTCTTCTACTATTTCTCCAACATTGGGAATTAGGGTGGTACATGGCACCACTATCTGCAAATATTGCACCATTCTGTCTGAGGCCCAATAGTAAATGGACTCATCACTCCCATCACCATGTAGTTTCCAAGTATAGGGCACTCGTCTCTATGATGCCCCTCAGACCGACATGTGGTACACCATGTGTGCTTGTACAATTTTTTTTTCTTCACTATATATTGTAACTACATATTCATATTGGCTAGTTACGATTGTGCTTGTGCCAATCCTGTCCATGTCACTACCCTTCCTGGGGTATCCTCCAAGCGCATTGCAATATCCATTTCCTCTGCTTAAGTTGTCACCTTATGCTAGGTGATCGAGACTCAGATATGGGGTACTAACCCTGCAATGAACCATTCTTTGTGTTGCACATATTGGATTTGGAATGTTATCCTATCCAACAAAATATTGAACTGTTGATCATAATCCCACACAGATTCACCTTAATTCTACTTAATCTCCTTGATCTTCGTAATACACTAAGAATCTGGCTTAGGTTTCTATAATTCCCTAAGAATATCTCTCTTAATCTATGTCAAGGACATCACTTGTCCCCCCAACGTAGTTTCGTTGTACTTCATGTACCATGTCAAGGATCTATCCTTGAATGTGGTTTCCAATGATGCAATATTCGTTGTTGCATCTGTAATCATGTTCACAAACCATATGGATTCAGATGTGAATCAACACTGCTATGCATCATCTTTACCTATTCCATGGAATATATGTGACCTCAAGGTACTATCCTAATTCACCATCCTCAATCTTGAACTAATTTCTCTGACTTGATTGTTGTTTCTCGGGATTCTAAATATTGATACTCTTCTTGGTGAAGTAGCACTAAATTCACCTTCTTCTTCACTTGTCTCTTATCTTCTATCTCCTTCCACTCTTTCTCCTACTCTAACCATCTCGTTATCTATTGTTCTTTCTTATTGATTATAAATGTAGAAGGGGGGTGGTTCAAAGGGGGAGTAATTCCATCTTCTTCTAACATTTCTTATGAGGTGACCTAGATATTTTTCTACCCTGAGCCACACAATACCATCTATTATCGCCAATATTTCCCCCCCACCACTAGGGGATCCTCCATCTTCCTCTCCTACAAATACGCATCTACTTTTCTCTTCATTTTCCTCCAAAGTTGCATCACTCCGCAATATCCAATGGGTCGGGAATTAATCTCCTCGGCCCCTATTTATACTACTACTAATACTACCGGTATCCCTACTAGACACCCTACTCTAAATATTGTTCCTCTTTGTGGGACTATCTTCTTCTATTCACCTCTATGTCACAATATACTCTTTCACACTTCTTCCTGGTGTGGTCTCCTTTCTCTTCATCTTGGGCCTAACCCGTCATTGTGTGCCCCTTTCTATCTTTTTCCCGCTTCTTTTTTTCGCTCTCCTTCTTAACTCAACTCTTCTTGTGTATCTCTCATCTCTTTCTCTCTTATGCTCCTCTTGGTCCATCCCATTCCTCACCTCATCTCAACAACCTATAGATCCTCCTCAATGGATCCATCTCCTTTCTCATTTTCCCTCATCTTTTCACCCCTCCCCAACACTAGAGGAGTCTACTTAGCCATCATGTCGGGATCCATGCACATCAACCCCTTCTCCATGAACAACATATTTATCCAAAGTGGGATTTCTTCCAATAGTATTTTCCTAGGAACTTCCATGAACCTTCTTTCATCCTCGCTAAAATAACTAGTGTACTCCATAGAAAATTCAATTATATACCCCTCCTTCACTCAAGAAAACCAAAAATGAATGTCTTGATCCCACTTATTTTATAATGTCTTCATCCTATCAACTATGTCTTGATACCAAACTATCGACTCTAGTGGCGTCAAAGCAGTATTAGTGGAAGTCTTCCGTTTCAATCATTCATACAATAAACAGGGAAATTAAGCTACAATGAGACAACCACAACACACTTAACCTTTGCACAGTAAATCTATTAGGATCGCACCTAGTTGTAGCCAAACTATTGCAACAACACTTAGTTATTTTTACAATCCATACAAACTAACACAAGTATACAAGTACACAAGAGAACATGTAAAATGTGACAATGACACAACTATTGTGTTTGAGAGGAATCGAGACATGTCTAACACCTTTATTAATAATGATACAAGATGTTACAATACATGTACAATATGGGAGCTATAACTCATTACAATGTTACCAAGAAACATAGCCAAGTCGAATTTCATATTTGCACGATCAAGCCCTTGTCACAAATGCAGATCTAGCTCCCTTGGTGTCCTCATCAACTCATCAACCTGCAGCACTCAAAAATCTAAAATCCAAGGCTACCACATATATTTATGTCAACTTATTCTTCCTTGTCACTTCTCTTGTGTGTTGTGTTCTCTCTTGTATCTTCCTTCTTGATGATCTTATTCAATGCTTTCTATCTTGTCCAACTCATCTTTAATATATAGGTTCCTACCCCCCTGATACGAAGAGTCACGTCCATCATAAAAAAACCCAAGATGAATCCTCATTCTCTTGCTTGGTTCACTCAATTCATGATGATTCCACTACCTTTCCCATCATTGGGCCATCCATGCCCCCAATTCATTTATGTGCAAATAGGCCCCATCCAATTCCTCAATCTTAGCCACCCAATTGAGATATATTCATCTGCATGTTACTCCCAAGGAAGGTGTGCCCAAGACATATTCCTAGTGAATGCATCCAATGGTTACAATCTACGGTGACATGTACCTTAAGTCACCTTGTGCTACCATCGTAAACACCCAAGTGTGTAGCTCTTATCCAAATATATCTTGGTCCATGCCTCCACAAGTCATCTAGCCAAGTTTGTGCCCTTCATGGTGCATCCAACTTTGGCTCTTTTGTAGCACATCATGTCCAACTACATGATTTCTCATATGTTTGGGTTGTCTAGGAATCCTCAATATTTGTGCCTTACCTTTCTACCAAGGCATCCATGCCAGTGGAAAGAACTTTCCTCACACCCTCATAGTTGAAGGTTTTACATCCTTGCCCATTGAAATTTTTTTGCATGCTCATCAAATTCCACAAAATATTTCATCACCAAGTATCTACTTGAACTCGTGCTTCCATCCATAACTAAGTCTAATAGAAACCCCCAAATTTGATGACACAACCCACTAGAAACCCTAAGTTTCCATGAACCAAACCAACTTCCCTACACCCATCTCTTGCATGATCTTCTACCCAAGTTGACACAACCACTTTTCCCAACTCCAAGGATGAATGTCTCCCTGCCCAACTGTCCATCGTCACTTCATATTGTTGCTACCTTGTTGCATTCCAATTCTCTTTCCACTATCATTTCCTACTACAACTACTAGCACCAATCTTCCATTAGAAATATTTTCAAATACGCGTAAGTGTTGTGCCTTGCTGATCTGCTACTATGTTTCTACTTTGACCCATCCATCCATGCTTCTATTTGTCGGTACCCCTCATGTATTGAGCTAGTTGGGTAGATAATCCAACCATTGTGACCAAGCTATGGTAAATCACTTCCCCATGTCCAAACATTCATTTCCTTCTCCAGCCTATTCACTCCATGAAACTCCTCATGGTCTTAGAAAATTCTCCACCTTTCCCAGTGATGTCAAGTCACCTCCTACACCATAAAAATATACCAAGTATTCACATCTTGAAATATGATAAGGCACTTTCTCCCATGGCACCCATAGGATCCATTGCTTGATCCATGACAATGAGCCAACATGCTACATTTTAGTGTGAATATGAGGACGAATGAATTCCCAAGCCATCACCGACATGATCAACTCATTACTTTAATTTTTGTGGAGATTCACTGTAATTTTGCATCTAAAACATGAGTAAAGACAAGTTCAACCCAAATTTTTCTTCTCCCTCCTCCAAGAGTCATTCAATTTGTGGGTCATTCGACCATTCACCTTGTCCTAGTGCACCTAAAGATGACTCAACTTCTTCCTTGCTTCCAATGTACCAATGTTGTTGTGTCTCCTTTGTGTCCACCTTGTATGCAAATGGAATCTTCCCATGTCCAGTGAACTTCTCAAGTGTTTCCTTGGTCACAAATTCCACTAATTATTTCTCTAGAATGTCCTGTCTTCTCAAACATACATCAACCAACATATCTATCATAGTCACCTTAATATACAATATAACTTTGAGTCGAGTGAGTCGATACTCCACTGCTGCCAACTTTTAATTGTCTATTGGGTAGATTTATCCTATTAAAGTCTCATTTTCATCCATAAATCTCCCTCATCCAAGTTCTCTATCACAAGGTCACTTAACACCTTGACTGTCCACAAAAATCAAGATTAAGGAAGTCATTGGACTAATTCTCTCCTTTTTTTTCCTCACGCCAATAACCATACATGGACTTTCACCCAAAAACATGGCTAAACTATCTGAGTGAGGTATGGGTGATTCCTTCTCCCTCCTCATGAACTCTTCACCCAAGAAAACCTCAAAATCATCCATGGGGACAATGGTGAAACTATGAATTCTGCTCCAATCTCCAAGCTTCAATGAAATATCCTTTGACATGCTTATGAATTTCTCCATACCTGAATTGATAGCTTTAAAGGTGGTCTATGTTGTCTCAAGTCATAACCCAAGGTCCTATGACACATCCTCCCTTATGAATTTGTGAGTGACCCCACTGTCCATCATTGGAATTACTACCTTACCATTGAGTTTAGAAGAGACATAGAAATGATTCATCCCATCTTACTCCTGGCTCAACCTAGATTCTCCCTCCAAAATAGTGCCCAAGACTTGAAAAAATCTTAGAGATATATTTTCTTCTTACTCCATAGAGGCCAACTTCTTCCTTAATGGAAAATTCTTCCCATAATGCTCCTTGGCACAAATCCAACATGAGACAAGCTTTCTATTCTCTTTTGGTGCATTTGTTTGCTTGGTTTTGTCTTCGCTTCCTTTCCCAAATGTCTTCATTTTCCCCTTGTCTTTGTTCTTGTTCTTGCCTTGTTGCTTCTCACCTTGGGAATCCTCATTGTTCCTTGGACCATTCTTTGATTCACCCTCGAAGTCGAACAATTTGTCCATAATGGTGATAGTTTCTGCAAGAGTTTGCATGTTTTTGTGTGACAAGTAACTTTGTGGCCACAATTGCATATCATTCATGAAGTGGAAAATCCTATCTTCCTCCAACATGTCTTTGGTATCCAACATAAGGCCTGGAAAATCCTTGATATAGGTTTGGATTTATATTGTGTGCCTAAGTGCCAACAACTAATTTCATGCCATCCATGCCTAGATCCCTGGACCAAGCTGTGCCTTCAAGGAAGCTTTCATCTCTTCCCAATTTTCTATCTTTTCTATAGTGTGCCCAGATGCTAAGTCTTTCACACAATTCCTCCACCAAATTTTCACAGTCCCTGCTAAGAACATCACGACAACATTCACCCTAGCTTCTTCTAAAATTTCGTTCATCTGCTCCATGTATTTCTCAATGTCCCCCCAAAAAATTGAAGGCAACTTAGCGTTGTCAGTGTCATCCTATGGTTCTATTTCCTTGATCTTGATTCACATTGGCATGATGGATGAACTTTTCCCACTAGCAATAGTTTTTTTCAACACTGTTATGGTGTCTTCTTGGTCTTTCAACTACTGTGTGATATATTTCAATGCATCCTCTACTTCCTTCAATCTATTTTCATTGACGTCGATCAAGGATCATGTGATCACATATGTGATTTGCTAGCACTCCCTCACAATGATGTTAAACCCTTGCAACAATTGTCTCATCTCCACCTCCATTGTTTCAACCTTCTCACCATATTTACATAGTGAAGTGGTCATATGTTCAACAATTTTCTCTAAGTTATTGATTTGATCCTTCATTTGGGGTGTTTTGGGGTCTTTCTCTCTCTCTCACTCCCTCATGCATGCGAGCCTTCCATGGTCATTCACCCAAGTTCCTACCAACTTCATGGATCTGCAACCCAAGTTTCTACTTGTCCAACGAAATGCCCTATTTTTCCAACAATCCTAAAACACTTCACCCAATCTTAGCTTCACAACTCTAGTTTGTTCCTATCTCAATGTTGACCCAATTGAAGAGCATCTAATGATCACCCAAAATTTGTTACCAACTTTCAACCAACTCTACAAAATGGGTTCTAACACCTCTGTTACCAAAACTTTAGCTCTAATACCAACTATCATCACGCCTTAGTCTGCATGGAATTTTTCACTTGACTTGGATCATCCAAGTCGTTCGGATCAAATGGTCATGCATCACCATAGTGTTTCAGACTTGGTGGCTAGAGAAACCCAAGATCACTTCACCTAGATTATGCCTCTTCACTCAAGGCACACCCATAACTAGCGTTGAGCTACAGCGTGACAACCACACCACACTTCTCCTTTGCATGTTAAAGCTACTAGGTGCACTCGTGGTCAAACTACTGCATCAAATCTTGTTTATAATCTATACAAATTAACACACATATACAAGCACACAAAAGAACAGACAACACATGGCAATGTCATGAAACTATTATATCTGGGAGACACCAAGACATGCCTAACACCCGTAATAATAATGATATGAAATATTACAATTTACAATACACGTACAAGGGGGGAGCCACAACTCATTACAATGTTACCAAGAAACTAGACCAATTCAACTTCTTGACTTAGCTTCCACTTTCACATGATCAAACCCCTACCAAAACTGTATATACGACTTCCCTAATCACCTCATCAACTAATCAATATGGGACACCCACATATCCCAAATCCAAGTCTACTTCAGATCTCTAAGTCAACTTCTTATTCCTTTCCACTTTCACTTATGTGACGTGTGCTCTCTTAGATCTTCTTTCTTGATAATCTTCTCCATTGTCTCTAATATTTTCCAACTCATCTCCAATATATAGGTTCCTACCCCCTTCGTTCAAAGAGTCACATCCCTTGGAAATGACCCGAACTAACTCATCGTTCTATCATTTGGTTCTCCCAAGTTGCAATGAGTCGATCGCCTTGCCCATACTTGGTCCGTCCACACCCCCAACTCATCCATGTGTAGGTTGGCCCCATCCACTTCCTCAAGCTTAGCCAACCAATCGAGATAGCTTCATCTACACATTACACCCAAGGAAGGTGTTCCCAAAATGTAAGCTTGGTGAGAGTGTCCAATGACCATGATCTGTGGTGATGTGTTCCTTAAGGAACCTTGTCCACTCATCGCAAACCCCCAAGTGCAGATTTTTGGTTCGAATATATCTTGGTCCATGCCTCCTCAAGTCATCTAGCCAAGTATGCACCATTCATGGTGTATCCAACTTTGGATTTTCCTTAACATGCCATGTCCAACCATAGGAGTGCCCATTCATTTGGGTTGTCTAGGCAATCCCAATATCCACGCCTTACCTCCGTGCCAAGGTGTCCATGTCAATCGAACGAAGGTTGCTTGCACCCTCCTAGCCGAAGGCATTATAGTTTCCCTCTCTTGAATAAGGTGAACATTCTAACTCAAGAATTCTTCTTCCATCTTGTGATGATAATTTATGTTGTTAATCTTGTTGACATTGCATTATGTTGTCTTTGGGTTGTAGAAGCAAATAGTGTATTCTAAATCCATAACATCTTTTTTATAATAATTTGAAAGTCACCTTCCACCATTTATATAATGATGTGTGAGTGACCTTCAACTAAATGCTATCTCATAGGAGTAACATACCTATGATAAGATTGGCTTCATCATATTTTTTTCATTAATAATAACTTATTCCTAAATGGCTTCTAATACTAACAATTTAATATTCATTATCACAATTTATGTGAGATATTATTTTTAGAGATACTTTACTTTATTTTCATATCTTTATCAAAATCTTTCCACCACCAAAAATTTAATATCATTATGATAAGATCAAATTGTATTATACTTTATTTTCATACCCTTATCAAAAATTAAATTTCCATTTTCACAATTAATTTCCATTTTCACAATTTCCAAAATATTATATATAGATATGTTATTTTCATATCCTTATCAAAAAAATTTCACTATCAAGAATTTATATAATTTTCATATCCTTATCCAAATTTATGTTATTTTCATATCCTTATCAAAAGCTTTTCACTATCAAGAATTTAAATTCTATTATCACACGAACAAATTTATGCCATATATTATTTTCATACCCTTTTCAAAAACTAAGAGATTTCCACACTCTTATTTGTGTTAAATAATTTGTGCATTATTATAAGGTAGGTTAAAAACATAGGATAAAGAATTTGTTATATCTGGCCAAAGCTATCCTAAAATGTTAACGTTGTTGATTCAACTTCAAAGTCTTTATCATGATCACTATCCCCAAGCTTTATTGTTGTCGGTTTCCCAATCAAACTTTGATTTCAAAAAGGACTCGGGTGGTCTCCACCACCTTAAAAAGTTGGCAATCGAGTGGGATTCCCCTACTAATTAGGTCTAGCCACATTAAAGCCCTATACTTCGGGGAGTTCGAAATCAAATCAACCCTGAATGGAATTTCTCTTTTGCAATGATGATAGGAAGGGATACTCAGTCTACTTCATTCGTTATTTCAATGCAGACCATTCATATTTTGAAAGTAGGCCCCAATTTATACTTAACAGTAATGCTGGTGGTCGATGTATATACAGTACATTGAAGGGCGTCTTTGGAAGAGAATCTTGCACGGCAAGTTAAGTCAAGTCGATAAGATTGGATTATCTGTAATTGTTTTTCTTTAAATAAATGTTAATAAAATATTTTTAATTTGATTGATGAGATTTATGTGGTGAGGAGTGTTTTCAGGTGTGTATAGAGAGACTATACTATCAACAATCTATTGACAACAATGTGGTTTATTCGAACAAGTCTGAAAATATTTTTAATTCTCATGTGTATTTTATATACTTAAAATATATATGTTTTGGGAAAATATTAGAGTTTTGAGAGAAATGGATTTTCCTTGAAATTTTTTTATTAAAAGAAATCAATAAACCATTTTTTTAATTAGCAATATTTTTTTTTAAATTTAAAATTATTAATATTTATATATATTTATGTATATGCAATGTTTTATTTTGAAATATGATTTTTTTTATGTTTAAAGGAATATGTTATGAATAAACAAAAGGTACAAAGAAATATGCTATGAATAAACAAAAGGTCTTTATCCTCATTTGTGGCTAATATTTTTATGGAATATTTAAAAGCATTGTTCTTAAGCAACTTTCATCTTAAGCTCAAATATTGGTTTCTATTTGTTGATGATACCTTCCTTGTTTGGCCTCATGACCATCCCACTTTCACCTCTTTCTTTTACTATCTTAATAGCATTTCACCCTATATCAACTTTACTATGGAATTCCAAAATGAAAAATCTCTTCCCTTTTTGGATGTCCTCGTCACCAGCCTTCGCCATGGCACCCTCACCCAAGTTTATAGGAAAAATACTCACACCAATCCATACCTTCATGCCCATTATCACTATCACCTAGCTCAAAAATTTGTAGAACTCTCCTTACTCAAGCCATTCGAATTTCCAATCCTCATTTCCTTCACAAAGAAAAGACCCAACTAACTAAGGCCCTTGTGACCAATGCTTATTCAACTTCTCAAGAAAAAAAGTCCTTTTGCTTAGTCTACTATTCTAAATATAAAAAATCGGATTCCTCTTCTCCACATTTAGCCTCATTTCTCTTCCATATATCCAAGGTGTGACAAATCATACATAGGCTAAATTCGTAAATCATTTAAATCTCGTCTCAAAGAACATATAGCTGACACCTTCTATTTCCAAACACTCCCACAAATCTAATTACCTCATTTGCTTTGACTAAAACACAATTCTAGTTTGAGAACCCTATTACTCTTCTCATATCATTTGGAAAGCTCCAATCTTGGAAACCCATATCCATCCAATTGATCATTAACTTTTCTTCTTTTATTTTATTTATTCATTATTGTTATTATTTAATTTCTTAATGATTTAATTTTTATCTTTTATTCTGAGCTCTAATGTTATTTTTATCTTTTTACTTTTTCACCCATCTCCTCATTTTTAGTCATCTTTGTCTTTTCCTCAAAATACAAACTTAACAAATTCTATTTCTTAAACTTTACTTTCTTTAACCTTTTCTTTTAATTTCAATTCTAACATTAATATTAAATAACTTTTATTTCTAACTATTCCTTTACTATTTTAATCATTTTTCACATGTAATAGTTTTTTTTTCCAGAATGGTTAATCTTACTTTTTAACCCTATAAATATCCATCTAAGCACTCTTTTCAATTATTGTTTTAGTTTTATTTTTCCATCATGAAGGGTGGAATGTCTATTAGAAACAACATTGGATATTTCAATTTTTATACACATTTCCCTCATAAAAGAGGCTTTCCTTCTGGGGAAAAAAACCCTAACATAACTTCTATCGTCATATCTGCGACCTTATAATGAACGATCCATATTTACTGAATTTTTTCCTTTGTGGGCTTCCTGCAGGGGGGTAACCCCCCCTGCAGTCCCTCGCATGGAGGAGTGTACATGCTTTCGGGGTGTAAAGTATTCATGGGGTATAAACATGGCTGGAAAAAAAGACCTATGAATCGAGAAGATAATCAGGCTGCACATCCAAATAATCTCCCACTTGGAGACTGATCTCAAAAACTCCTCCATTGTTGTATATGTTGGACTATGATCCTTCTTGGACCTGGAAAATTTATCATCTTCATATTCATGCTTGAAGACCAACTGAAACTGAGCAGGAACTTAGTTTCTCCCTGGTTACTCCCTTAGTTAACATGTCTGCAGGATTTTGGCTATTGTTTATCTTTTCCAACTTCAAATGTCCATCTTCCAAAACGGATCGTATGAAATGGTACCTGAGATCTATATTCTTAGTCTTCGAATGGAAGGTTGATTTATTTGTAAGATGAATGACACTCTCACTGTCTCAGTACAACCTGCTATTCTCCATCTTATATCCCAATTCCTCCATAAACCTATGTAACCAAATCATCTCTTTACTAGCCTCTGTAGAAACAACATACTCTACCTCTGTTGTTGAAAGTGCAACAACCTTTTGTAGTTTCGAAATCCAACTTATTGTTGTTCCACCTACACTAAAAACATACCTTGTGGTGCTCCTCCTACTATCTTTATCACCTGCCATATTTGAATCAACATATCCTTGTAGAATAGTTTCTGAACCTCCAAAACATAATGCATGAGTAGAAGTACCTGTCAAATACCCAAGAATCCACTTTGCTGCCTCCCAATGTTCTTTACCTGAATTGTTCATATACCTGCTCACAACTCCCACTGCATGTGCAATATTTGGTCTTGTGCAAACCATCACATACATCAAGCTACCAAATGTTGATGAATAAGAGACCTTGGAAATGTATTCTATCTCCTCTTGTGTCTTGGGACACATTTCCTTACTTAATTTGAAATGGTTGGCCAAAGGTGTACTAACTAGTTTTTCATTTTTCATTCTAAACCTCTCCAACACCTTCTCTATGTACTCACCATGAGACAATGTCAATTTGCGATTTTTCCTGTCTCTTGTTATTCTCATACCAAGGATTTTCTTTGCAACACCCAAATCCTTCATGGCAAATGAATTAGCTAATTTCTTATTGAGCACATTTATGTCCTACATATTAGACCCCGCAACAAGCATGTCATCTACATACAATAGCAAGATAATATAGCTTCCATTTTCTAGCCTTTTAAAATAAACAAAGTGATCAGAATGACATCTACTATAACTTTGTTCTTTCATAAACCTGCCAATCTTCAAATACCACTATCTTGGAGCTTGCTTTAGGACATACAAACTCTTTTTCAACCTGCATACCAAATTTTCCTTCCCTTTGACCTCGTACCCATGTGGTTGTTGCATATAAATCTCTTCCTCAAAATCCCCATGGAGAAAAGTTGTTTTTACATATAACTATTCAAGATTCAAATTTTCTATTTCCACAAGACTTAAAATATTCCTAATTGAAACAATAGGAGAAAATATTTCATCAAAATCTATACCTTTCTTTTGTGCAAACCCCTTTATAGCAAGTCTAGCTTTGTACCACTTTTTTCCTCCATCTTCTTCCTTGAACTTGTAAACCCATTTATTCTGCAATGCTCTTTTTCCTGCAGACCACTGAATCAAGTCCCAAGTCTGGTTATTTACCAAGGAATCCATTTCTTATTTCATGCCTTACTCCCACTTCTTTTTGGTGTCTGCCTACATTGCCTCTTCATAATATTCTGGTTCACCAGAATCAGTCAACAATAAATAATACAATGAAGGATTGTATTGTTTAGGGGGTCTACTTAACCGGGTAGATATTCTAACAACACTTGCAGGAGTTTGAGGTACCTGGTGCTCCTGTACTTGTACATTTTGATTTTCTGGTTCCTTTGGAATTTCTTTTTCAGTGGTGTCATCAAGCACTGTGTATTCTGATTTTTCTTTTTCTTGTATCTTTCCCTCCAACTGATCTTTGTACATGAAATTCTCATTGAATATGACATCTCTACTCCTAATGATTTTGTGATTTTCATAATCCCATAAGAGATAACCAAAATCATTAACACTGTATCCAATAAAGTTACACTTCTTGGATTTTTCCTCAAGCTTTGTTCTATTTTCTTTATCAATATGGACAAATGTTTCACAACCAAAAATCTTTAAAAAAGAATTGTTTACCTTTTTACCTGTCCATGACTCCTATGGAATTCCACCATCCAAAGAGCTTGAAGGACCTCTTTTTATTAAGTAAACAACAATATCTACAACATATGCCTATAATTGTAAGGGAAAACCAACATGCAATCTCATACTCCTTGCACGCTCCATGATTGTCCTGTTCATCATTTCCAACACACCATTTTCTTATGGTGTTCTTGGAATTGTCTTCTCTCTACGAATCTCATGGTATGAACAGTAATCATCAAACTCCTTGTTACAATATTCACCTCCATTATCTGATCTGAGACACTTCAACCTTTTTCCTGTCCCATTCTCAACCAAAGCTTTCCATTTCTTAAAAGTATAAAAACAATCAGATTTTTGTTGAATGAAATAAACACAAGTTTTTTTAGTTGCATCATCAATAAAAGTAACATAAAAACGAGAGACACCAAGATATGATACATGAGTTGGTACTAATACATCTTTATGCACAATCTCTAAACTTTCACTCTTCTTTTCTTTTTCGACTCTGAGAAATCTGACTCTCTTATGTTTTCCATAAACACAATGCTCACATAAATCCAAATCAATTTGTTTAAGATCTGGCAAAAAAAATATTTTGTGAAGTATCTGCATCCCCTTCTCACTTATGTGTCCAATCCCATGACGCCACAATGTTGTATCTACTATAGTAGAAGCTAAAGAGATAGAAGAGTCAGTATTACCAGTACATAAATACAATGTACCTACCTTCTCTAATTTTTCTATCACCATTGATCCTTTGGTGACCTTCCACATATTATCTGTAAATATGGATATACAACCTTCACTTACCAACTGCCCTATTGAAATTAGATTTTTCCTTAGATATGGAACATGTATTACCTCTTTCAACAACCATTGGTTTACATTGCTTTTCTTTATTTTTACCTTTCCCATTCCAACAATTTTGCATGGTGCATCATCACCCAAATGAACCTGTCCAAAATCACCTTGAACATAATCTAGAAAATGTTACTATGGGGTGTGGCATGAAATGAATCCCCTGAATCTACTACCGAAGACTCAGAAATATTATCTACAGAAAGAATCAAAGCATCTGGTAACACATAACCTCTTACATTTGCTTCTTGATTTTTCTCATGTTGTCCATCTCTTTATTTCCTTGCAGCTCTGCAGTCTTTCTTCAAATGTCCTTTATTCCCACAATTCTAGCACTCTATCTTTCCAAATATGTATTTGGATCTACCATTCCTAGAATTCTCGTGGTTCCTTGAGCCCTTTCCTCTATCCTTTTGTCTTCCCATGTTCTCCATGTTTAACGCATTACCTAATGTCTCACCTATGCTTTTCCATCGCATTTCCTCACTAAGGATAACACCAACAACACTATCAAATTTTAAAGTAATTGAACCAGAGACAGATTTACTTACAACCATGACCAAGCCATTCCACCTTTCTGGAAATAAGCATGAGATTAGAAGATCCCTGAGCTCATCATCAAAGTCCACTTTTACATAACTTAGATGATTAGTAACTGTATTAAATTCATTTAAATGATTTGCAACAGGCCCACCTTCTGACATCTTCATATTAAATAATCTCTTCATTAGAAATACCTTATTGGACGTCGAGGGTTTTTCATATAGTTTGTCCAATGCATCCATCAACTCCTTCATTTTATTTTCTTTTGAAATATTGAAAGCCATCGATGCTGGTAGAATCAACCATATCGTTCCTAGTGCATTTCTTTCAAGAACCTCCCATCCTTCATGGACATCAAATTATTTTCTATTCCACCCAATGGTAGGAATAGATCCTTCTGATATAAATAATCTTCCATCTGCATCTTCCATAGCTAGTAGTTTTGGTCGTTAAATTTCTCGACCCTAAACTTTCCATGTTCCGCCATTGCTCCCACTTGAACTAGGAACCCTCTTTTCCTGCGAGTTACCTTTCGCTTTGATACCAGTTGTTAGACAAACAGGATCATGGAGTAATAAAATAAAACAAATGCGGAAATAAAACACAAAAGATACACAATACAATAAAGACACAGATATACGGGGTTCACCCAATGTGGGCTACGTCCACCAGAGAAATTTCTATGTCCTTCAGTTATTATTATCCAGCAAATGAAGGGATACAACCTACAACACGCCTGTTGCAACTTCATCTTATTTCTCTCATAGTCTCCTCACTCAGAATACAATATTCACAATGATACATAGTCGTAATACATTTCCCTCATAAAAGAGGGTTTCCTTTTAGGGAAAAAAACCCTAACATAACTTCCATCGTCAGATCTGTGACCTTATAATGAACAGTCTAGATTTACTATGAAATTACAATATACATTTACAAGGAATTTTTTCCTTTGGGGGCTTCACCCCCGAACCCCTTCTAGGGGCCCACTTTCCCCCGGACCTCGTCGGGGCATAACCCCCCTGCACTCCCCCACATGGAGGAGTGTACATTGTTTTGGGGTGTAAAGTATTCATGGGGTATAAACACATATGAAAACAAATACCTCTGAATCAGGAAGATAATCAGGCTCCACAACCAAACAACTATGCCTCTTCACTCAAGGTGCACCCATAAATAACGTTGAGCTACAATGAGACAACCACAACGCACTTCTCCTTTCCATGTTAAAGCTATTAGGTGCACTCGTGGTCAAACTACTACATAAAATCTTGTTTACAATCTATACAAATTAACACAAGTATAAAATCACACAAAAGAACAAACAACACATGGAAATGGCATGAAACTATTATATTTGGGAGACACCCGTAATAATAACGATATGAAATGCTACAAGTTATAATAAATGTACAAGGCGAGAGCCACAAATCATTAAAATATTACGAATAAACTCGACCAAGTCAAATTCTTGACTTAGCTTCCACCTTCACATGATCAACTGATCCAGTTGGCTATTGCTGGCCACCCACCTATTCCAACTGGCTCGTCTTGTCCATTTTTAGTTCAACACGTTCTTCTGTACTTCTTTGTAATTGTTGGTTCTACACTTATGAGGCTATATGAATCCCTACACATCTTCCAGGTGGATATTGGTGGCCTCTCACCTAATCCAACTAACTTATTTTGTATGTTTTCATGTTAGCACATATTGTTGTACTTCTAGGGCCATTTTGGAGGCCTAAACATTGTTTTTTTTGGCTCGCCATAGTCAAACTATAGATAGAGTCAGATTTTGATGGCATAATGTGTATCTCTCTGAAAGAACTTTCTAACGAGCTATCACGCACCTAAAATGAAGGTTGTATGAAAATGTTACGAGCCCAGGAAGTTGAGGTACAAACTTACCCATAGGGGCCCACATGACTTTTAACGTTTCACCTTCTAGGGTTAGGTTTTTGGATGTCTAGGGTTTTTGTATTCATGAGTAATATCAAAAAGGCCTCTAGAGCGTCATTGTAATTCATTCTACTTAGAATGATGCGCATAGCAACCACATCTCTTCTCAGAGATAGCTACCACCATTCGAACAAGTGTTTCAATTCTGCATTTTTACAGTTTCAGCCTATTTCATTATTCAAAAGAAGATATTGTTCATTGGATATTTGTGTTATTCATCATATATTTGTGTTTATTGTATTTAGTTTGTTAATCAGTTCGTTCTTCTCCTAAATCCAGATCAGTGGTATCAGAGAAGTCTGCTCTTCATTTATTTTCTTCGTGCATGTCCCCAACAAGATCTGGGTACAAGAATTGGGACTTGAACCAATCGAGCCATTTCCAGATCGGCCACGCCGAGCCCAAAAAAAACCCACGAGGGATGAAAATAAATATGATGAACCAAGAGATCCTATTAAAATAATTCTTGAGCAATACCTCGCATGACAAAGGAACAAAATGATGGACAACTTCACGCAGATCCTTTAACGACTATCCATTGGAGAAGCATATTCATCAAGCGGCCATGCAACCCCCTTCAAGGCACACGTAAATTTTGATATTCCATTATTTAAAGGACTAATAGATGCGGATGCTGTAGATAAATGGTTGAATCTTCTCAAAGGGTATTTTTTGGTCCACAATTTTTTCGATAGGGAAAATATCACTTTTGCACTTCTCAAGGTCGTTCCCCATGTTAAATACTGGTGGGATACTTACTCTGATAAAATGTATGTAAAGGAATCTACAATGTTTGTGGTGGCCCTTACATGGGATTGCTTTCGGGTTGCCATTAAAGAACAATACTACCATGTTGGAAGCTATGAGGACCAGTACACCAGATGGACCACCCTACGTCAAGAAAGGGACCAGACAATACCATATTTCACCAATATTTTCCATACCCTATGCACCAAACTGGGTATCAAATACTCTGAGTGTCATCTGGTGCTCAAATACCATTGTTGTTTGCATAGATACATTAAAAGAAAATGGATTTTCTAGACATCACCTCATTGGGCATGACTTATAAATACGTTGTCAAGATCGAGCCTAAATTTAAGAAAAAAATGAAAGGGTTTGGATCTGCAAACCCCTCACAGCCGAAACAAGGAAAAGGTGGCCTCAACCCACACAACAAGGTTCCAAGTCGATATGACTGCCCTCGGGACAACCAGTCCAATCTGCAACACAAGAAAGACAATGAGAATACGAAGAAGGACTCTAGAAAATGGTGTGAGTACCATAAAATACCTTGGCACAACATCGAAGAATGATGCTCCAAACAGTCACTCATGGACGAACTGAAGGATTCTGAGTCAGAGGTCGATTTTGATTCCAAATCAAATCCCGAAGGAGGGAAGTAGATTATCGATGCTGATCCCAGTGCCAGTATCACTACCACCAAAGTCCGGCCAAGCGAACCAAAAGAACCATAGGAATGGGAACACCTGTTTCACTCCTAGATGTGGGTAAAGGGGGCTCCTCTTCATTTCATTGCCGATAGTGGTAGTCAGAAGAACCTAATTTCAGAAGAGCTCATCAAGTGGTTGGACCTGCTAATGACATCGCACCCGGAACCCTACACCATTGGCTATCATTTCCAAGGAAGAGATCTCTGTGTCAACCAACAGTGTCATCTTCCCTACTACATCAAACCTTTCATATATGAGGTACTATGTGATATTTCTCCCCTTGAATTTTTTTATGTTCTTTTAGGACAACCATATTTGTGGAAGCGTCATGTTGTGTATGAGTCTAGACCTCACAGTGTTATTATTACTTTTCCTAGAAAAATGTACAGGATACTAGAGGTAAAGCTGACTACTGCTATTTGTTTAATCTCTGCTAAGCAATGCAGTAAGGTCATTTCACAGAATAGGAAGTTTGTTGTCTTTGTGATCCGTGCTCACAGTAAGAAGAAAGTCCCTGCCACATCTGTGGCCTCTACACATAGCCTCTCTTTGCGGCAGAAGCAAGTGGACGGGATCGTGGAAGAATACATAGACATATTATCCTCACCTACATGGGTACCGACACACTGCCAAGTCAAGCATCCAATTGATCTTACCCCCGATGCAACTCTACCTAATGGACCAGTCTATCATCGCTCGCTGATGGAAAATGACGAAATCAAGTGTTAGATCCAAAATTTTCTTCAAAAGGGGCACATCAAACCCAACTCCTCCCCTTGCAAAAGCTTGACTGTACTGGTGCAAAAGAAGGATGGGACTTGGAGACTCTGCATTGGTTACAAAGCCTTAAACAAAATCATAGTCAAGAGTTGCTACCCCATTCCCAGGATTCATGACCTTCTTGACCAACTCAAGGGGGGAAAGTTATTCATCAAGATTGACCTAAATTATGGCTACTACCAGGTTCCCATAAAGCCAACTGATGTATGGAAGACAACCTTCAAGTCTAAAGAAGGTCTCTTAGAATGGTTAGTCAAGCCCTTTGGCTTAACAAATGCACCAACTACTTTCATGAGGTTGATGGATGATGTATGGAGACCCTTCACCAAATCCTTTGCGGTGGTATATTTGGATGACATCCTCATCTTCAAAATAACATGGGAGGAGAACATGCGACATATTCAACAGGTTTTTATCACTTTGCGGCAACACAAGCTATATGCCAACTTGGAAAAATGTTATTTTGGCATGAACAGGGTCCAATACTTGGGCTACATTTTTGATGAGCATGGGGTACATGTTGATCCACCTAATAGCCAAGTCATCCGTGACTGGCCAGCCCCAACCACACTAACTAAGCTTCGAAGCTTCTTGGGACTAGACAACTTCTACCGACGGTTCATGTTGGGATTCTCCCATATTACATGGGCCCTCATCTAGGTGACCAAGGGTGGTGGTAGGGCCAATTTCATGTGGGGGAAGGAAAAACAATGAGCATTCAATGATCTGAAGCATCGCTTGTGCTCAGCTCTAGTACTCTCCTTGCCTGATGTGAAACAACCATTCGAGATTGAGACTGATGCATCTGACTATGCTATGGGCGTAGTTCTCACTCAACATGGTCATCCAGTGGCATACCATAGTGAGACAATCTCAGATACTTTCTAGAAATACCCCACCTATGACAAGGAAATGTATTCCATTGTACAAGGATGTCATCAATGGAAACATTACATTTTGGGAAAGGAAATGATCATACACATTGATTAGAAGCCTCAACAGTTCATACAGACACAAGGAAAATTGCAGAATGACAGCCATCAAAAGTGGTCCACCTACCTACAACATTTCCATTTCAACATAAAGTATAATACAGGTATCTCAAATCGTGTTGCTGATTGCCTTAGTCGACCTCCTGTGGCTGCACTCACCACTGTGTTCCATTCCTATGGACATGAAGCATCTGAATGGCCCCAACTTTATCATCAAGATACAGACTTCGCCACCACCTATCAACTCTTGGGTATAGGTGCGAATGTCACCGATTTTCACATTTAGGACATACTATTATGCCACCTGGGCCATCTCTATGTTCCTACAAGCGAGCATGCAAAGCTGATTTGGGAAGCCCACTACAGTCGGATGGCAGGGAATTTTGGCGTGGAGAAAACTGTGGTTGTTCTTCAGAAACATTTTTATTGGCCAAAACTTTGACAGGACGTCAACAAGTATATCATATCTTTCACTTCCTGTGCCATTGCCAAGCCAACGATCAAGAAGAAAGGTTTATACACCCCTCTTCCTACTTCCGAGTATCCTTGGAAATCCATATCAATGGATTACATGTCTAGCCTTCCATCCACCAAGAAAGGAAATGACCTTGTATTTGTGGTCGTTGAATGATTTTCAAATATGGCCATCCTCACAGCCTACAAGAAGAATATCACAATGGAAGATACTGCCAAGTTATTCTTCGAACGAGTGTGGGTCTACTTTGGGATACCACAGACCATCATCTTTGACCGAGAAAACAAGTTTCTCAACACATTTTGGTCGAGTGTCTGGTCACTGTCGGACACCAAGATCAAAATATCCACTTCTTCCCACCCCCAAACAGATGGCCAAACATAGGTCATCAATCAGATGATTGTGCACATCCTGCACATGTAAAACTCTAAGAATCAACCTACAAGGGATGAGTGTCTCCCCTATGTTCAACATAGTTACAACAGGGCTCTCCATAGCTCCATCGACCATATCCCATTTCAGGTGGGGTTGGGATTCCAACCCTTGGGACCCATTGATGTTGCACTTACTCTTGCCACAACACAGGTAGACTCTTCCCATGATCAGTCTGTGATCGAAAAAGACACCATATTCATTGAGCGTATCCAACACATCTACCAACAGGTCCAGGATATTTTCCAGAATCCAAAGCTAAGTACAAGCAATGCCATGATCAACATAGGGTACCACACCAGTTTCAAGTTGGTGACAATGTTTGGTAACATTTGTAGAAGGAGTGTCTCACATGGCCCCATCAGAAGATCCTCCCACTTCTCTATGGGACTTACACTATGACCAAGGCCATGGGTAGCAATGCTTTTGAGCTCAACAATCCACCCTTCCTTGGCTTGCACCTAGTATTCAATGTGGACCTCCTTCGACCATATTTTCCACCATTATTGGACACCTCAGTGATCGCATAACAACTAACACCCATAGAGCTCAACCTTGACTACATGGAACAGGAATCCATTGATCATATAGTGGACACAAGGTCAAGGGAACTCACCAACAAAGGATTCAACTTTATCGAGTTGTCAAGGCAGGGAAACTTCTCCACCAAAGAAAGTGTCTCACCCGAGGTCAAGACTAGAAGAAGTTTCCTCACCTGATGGCGGAACTCAACACAATGGAGACAATTTATTCTAAATGTGTGAGGATTGATCCATTTGGCTATTGGTGTCCACCCACCTATTCCAACTGGCTCCTCTTGTCCATTTTTAGTTCAACATGTTCTTTTGTACTTCTTTGTAATTGTGGGTTATACACTTATGGGGCTGTCTATATCCCTACAAATCTTCGAGGTGGATATTGGTGGGCTCTCACCTAATCCAACTGGCTTATTTTCTATGTTTTCATGTCAACACATCTTGTTGTACTTCCAGGACCATTTTGTGGGCCTAAAAAATGTTTCTTTTTTGGCTTTCCATAGTTAAACTATAGACAAAGTCAGAGTTTGATGACGGACTATGTAGTTCTTCGAAATACCTTTCCAACAGGATATCACATGCCTAAAGCAGAGGTTGTATGCAAAAGTTCCAACCTCGAGAAGTTGAGGTACCAACTTACCCATGGGGGCCCACATGACTTTTGACGTTTCACCTTCTAGGTTTAGGTTTTTGGATGTCTAGGGTTTTGGAATTCATGAGTAATATCAAAAATGCCTCTAGAGACTCATCGTAATTCATTCTACTTAGACGGATGTGCGTAGCAACCACATCTCTTCTCAGAGATAGCTACCCCCATTCGAGCAAGTGTTTCAATTTTGTAGTTTTACAATTTCAACCTATTTCATTATTCAATAGAAGATATTGTTCACTGGATGTTTGTTGTATTCTTCATATCTCTGTGTTTATTGTATTCAGTCTATTAATTGGTTCGTTTCACTCCTAAATCCTGATCATCAACTTCCTACCACAAATGTAGATATGGCTCCCCCTAATTGTCTCATCAACTAGTCAATCCACGACACCCATAAATCCCAAATCCAAGTCTACCACAAATCTCTAAGTCAACTTATTCTTCCATGTCACTTTCACTTATGTGACATGTGCTCTCTTGGATCTTCTTGCTTGATAATCTTCTCCATTGTCTTTTATCTTTTACAACTCATCTCCAATATATAGGTTCCTAGCCCCTTCATTCAAAGAGTCACATCCCTTGGAAATGACCTGAACTAACTCATCGTTTTGTCGTTTGGTTCTTCCAAGTTGCGATGAGTTGATCACCTTGCCCATCCTTGGGTCATCCACACCCCCAACTCATCCATGTGTATGTTGGACCCATATAATTTCTCAAGCTTATCCAACCAACCAAGATAGCTTCATATACACATTACACCCAAGGAAGGTGTGCCAAAAATGTATTCTTGGTGAGAGTGTCCAACGACCATGATCCGTGGTGACGTGTGCCTTAAGGCACCTACTCATCTCAAACCCCCAAGTGCATATTGTTGGTTCGAATATATCTTGGTCCATGTATCCTCAAGTCATCTAGCCAAGTCCACACCATTCATGGTGCATCTAACTTTGCCTCTTCCTTAGCATGTCATGTCCAACCACAAGAGTGCCCATTCATTTCGGTTATCTACGCAATCCCAATATCCACACCTTACCTCCTTGCCAAGGTGTCCATGTCAATCGGGCGAAGGTTCCTTGTACCCTCCTAGCCAAAGGCGTTATAGTTTCCCTCTCTTGAATAAGGTGAACATTCTAACTCAAGCATTCTTCTTCCATCTTGTGATTATAATTTATGTTGTTAATTTTGTTGACATTGTATTATGTTGTCTTTGGGTTGGAAAAAAAATAGTGTATTCTAAATTCATAATTTGTTTTTTATAATAATTTGAAAGTCGCCTTCCACCATTTATATATTGATGTGTGAGTGACCTTCAACTAAATGTTATCTCATAGGAGTAATATTCCTATGATAAGATTGACCTCATGATATTTTTTCCATTAATAATAACTTAATCCTAAACACTTTCCAATACCAAAAAAATAATATCCATTATCACAATTTATGTGAGATATTATTTTTAGAGATACTTTATGTTATTTTCATATCCTTATCAAAATATTTCCACTACCAAAAGTTTAATATCATTATGATAAGATCAAATTTTATTATACTTTATTTTCATACCCTTATAAAAAATTAAATTTCCATTTTCACAATTTACAAGATGTTATGTATAGACATACTTTATGTTATTTTCATATCCTTATCAAAAGCTTTTTACTATAAAAAATTTATGTTATTTAGATATCCTTATCAAAAGTTTTTCACTATTAAGAATTTAAGGTCTATTATAACAAGATCAAATTTAGGCCATATGTTATTAGTCCCTGTCGTAGCATAGAGGGACTATAGCGATTGATAATTCGTTGACTTCATATTAGTTTGTCCTTTAACCACAAATATTTGCATAATCTCTATTGTTGGAGCTAGGGAACTAAAAACATTGATTTTTATAGACTAAAAAGTACCATATATGTAGTGATCCAATTGGATAATAGATTGGAGGTCTTATTGCCAGCTTCACTATTCTCAATGTTTGATATGTTAACATATCCAATTTTTTTAATCGTGTAGAGTCTTTTTGAATTATATATTTTTCATATGTATTGATTGAAGGTGGATTAATGCTAGCATTAGTTCGAATGTTTTTCTTAGAATTTTCTGCTAGCTAAATTTATGCCAATGTTTGATATGCTAGCATATCCAAAGTCTGTCCTTCGAATACATTCTCTACTGTTCGAACTATTGTTACATAAATTATAATAAATTGTTTTTGGTACGTCAGAGACCTGCCACATTGCATTTTTTCTTAAATGTTAACATAGAATTTCCGACAGACTTAAATGTTTACCTAACAGGCTTGGTAGCATTGAATGTTTACTTAGTAGGCTTGTTACAATACATTTTCTTCCATTTTTTTTAATTTATATGCAATGTTCTCTGCAGTCAATTTGGGCAATATTGTGCTTCAGTGACATTGTTGGTTCACTGGTTCATGCTTGCTTGTTGCATCTCCACTGATTTCTTATTTTCTTGTTGTTCTTGTTCTTGTTTTCATGTTCATCTTGTTGCAATTTTCACATTTGGGGTTCTGCAACCGCGATTGGAACTGTGTCGTTCCTGGTGGACTGGTTGTTGGTTGCTTCTTTGTTCGTTGGATGTTGTTTATTGTTGTTTGATTCGACTTTGCAGGGTTCGGGTCCTGTGACTGGAGTTGGGCCTTTTGGTGCTTCTTAACTTGGTTGTTATTTGTTGCTTTCTCTTGTTTTCCTAGGATTTGCAATGTTGGGTTGTTGCATCCGCAGTTGGATCTGTTGTTACATTGTTTTGCAGTTGACTCTCCATAAAATACTATTAAGATAAAATAACATACAAAAATTTTGCAGTCGATGTAAATTGCATCTCTTATGCTTTCAACCAGAGTTTGTCAGCCTCAAACTATATTTCATAGATGACGATGTTTTTTCCATGGTTTATGTCTTACTATGGTTTCATAGTTATGAGAGTAAGTTTTGCTGTGTGAGTGATATAGTTGTTCTCTCCCTTTTTTTTTCTCTTGTAAACTATGTTTATGGTTCTATACTTTCTCACATTTCTGTGCTCGTGGGTTCTCGGTGTGGCGAACTGACAAATCGTTACCTCCATCTATATCTTCACATCAAGATTCCGACTGACCGCCATTCGGTTGCATACTTAGCCAATTTTATGGACATGGCTTTGCGGATAGGTGCTATCGAACTATGGTAGCTCGTGTTCGGTGTATACATCTTGCACCTAGAACTTTCATGCTCTACAATTTGACCCCACACTCCTCGAAATCGCAACCGTGCCTCTGAATGCGATGAGTTTGTCTATCCTAACTACCTTTCGATACTTAGTCGATTTTTCAAAGTTTGGCGGGTTGACGCTTTTCTAGGTTCAAAAAATTTAAAAGAATTTTTCACTCCCCTCCATCCCCGCTACCTTCCGACCTTCCCAATAGACATTAATTATGCTTTCAAAAGTCACAACCGACCAGACAGGTTCGAAAATATTGGCTTTAATAAGAGGAAAGATCGATGAAATATCCCATTAAAATGAATAGACAGACAAGTATTATGGGATCTGGTAATTTCTTTTGTCTGTGTTGTTCCAGAGTCTGTACTTAAGGCTTAGAAAGTATAGTGTCCAGGCATCCGAAAGTGGGTAAAGGATAAAGAAGGGGGAAAACATCAACCTTCAGGAAAGGAAGCTAAGGCTAATTTCCAGGTTGTTGCTGTGTAGCCTCCAACTATTCCTGGATGTTTATATCCTGTTCAATAGCGGCCCATGAATGTTCAAGTTCTACCTGGGTAGTAGCTTTTTTAAGGATTGTATCGAAAAGGTTCAGAGCGATATGTGTTTGGTCCGATAAACCGGGTTCAATGTTAGGCTGTCTTGCAACGGGGATAGTCATAGAGGAACAGTAAAATTAAAGGAAAGTTTCAAAGTTTTAAATGTTGTCTCAATTTGATCGTATAAAAGAGAACTATATGATTTAATGTAAAAGATAAATTACAAACCAAAGGCCTTTTCCCGTAACTGTGTTATCTATTAAATAATTGATGTGTGTGGAAATGTGAGAAAAACATAAAGCTGTTTATAATATGAGGCTCCTATCAAGGGAGAATCTTGCCCTGTAAAAAGAAGAACAAATAGGTGAGCAGAAATCTTACGAATGTATAAAATATGAAAATCTAAAGAGTCCACAGGTCTTGTACCTGATGATAGCTGATACAGAGGAAAAACTGTAAACTATATAGACAATTAAAAATTAATCACCACAATAGAGGTTTTACTAAATTGCAGTAAAATATTCATCAAACATATATGTATGAAATGAAATTGAACATGAAATCAGAGAAGAAACAAACTCATAACATAGTCTTGACGGAATTAGGAGTCTTCAACTTGCTTTGTATTAATATTCAAAAAGAGAGAGTCTCTATTACAATCGACCAAAATAGGTCCGACCATTTGTTCTTTCTTCAAAATGTATATTTATAATAATTTCTATAGTCTGGAATCTCAATCGTTCCAGAGGTTTTCGGTTACAACAAAGGAGATTAAACGTTTCAATTATTTGTTTATGTCCTTATTTGGTACCGAAAACCTGCCTCTTCGCATACTCTGTGCAAATGATGCACTTCTCCACTAGCCGGGATATCAACTTAGAAGGTTTTGCTTGATTATTGGCCTCAAAAGTGTAACAATCCTTCGCCAATTGCGACAACTTTCCTTCCACCTGTTGGTCTTTGGCGCTGATAAAACATAATTGTACACTCGGTTTAATTATCCATTTATCTATTTGAACTATATCTGCCTGGGTTATTTGTGATATTTCAGCCAATTCTCTTTCTTCATTTTCCTTGATCTTGAGAAGATGCTTGGCTGTATTGATCTGGCCCAGTATTTCCATGTTGCTTTCATCATCGGAACCCAACCAACTCCCATCTAGAAAACCGAAGGTTTCTTAACAAGATTTTCTTACTTCTTTAGCTTGTTGTCTGCCTTTGGATATGTTACGCTCCCATTCTTTCAACAAGATGTTACCTCAGGTCTGCTCTGAGATAGAAAACCTGGAACTACTGCAAGTTTCCCTTCTCTTCGTGGCTATAATAGCTTCCTAAAAAGCAACCCGAGCTGCCCCAACATCTTTTTCTCTGAGAGTGAGGTTTTCCAATACTCGATCAAGGAGTTGGCAGTTGTTTTGAATCGTTTCCACCTTAGCAAGTAGACCTTGTTGAGCTACCGACACTCTTTTTCTAATTTCTATAGCTTGGGATTGAAATATCCCGATATCAATTACCTGGCTTTCGACGAAGTCTAACTTGGCTTGTAGCTACTCTATCAATTCTCCTTGCTGTCCTATCTGTACTTGATTTGTCTGAACCATTAGTTGTGTTTGTTCGAGATCAGCTTTGAGCCACTCGATTTCCTTTTGATCCACTACTCTAGCTTGTTCTAAACCTGTATTCGCCTGATCTTTAGCAGTGGCCTCTACTATAGCTAGTTTACCCTCTAATGTTTTGATCAAACGATTTTTTCACTTCAGCTGATCCTTTAGGGTCCCAACTGAATATTGGTTGGTTGTAGTGAAAGCCCTCAATGTTCCTGCTATTTGAGTTGCAAATTCCTCCTTTTTCATAGCTCTCCCATCAGTCAAAATTTTAAATTTTTTTGATACTGTACCCGCCTCTTGATAAAGTTCTTGTTTTACGACAACTTTTCTCTTCTTATCAAAGAAGAATTCATTCAGAGGTAGCTCTTCCATTGTTATGGGAATTAATTGTTCGTCAAAAACCCAACCTGCGTCTGGGACCCCCTTCATGGACTGTAGGGGGGTAATAGAAACGATGGGATTGCTGACCTTCTTAGATGATTTCCCTGGAGTAACAACTGAGGTTGGCTCGCTTGGAGGGTTGGAAGTCTTGGCTTCCTGTTTCAGGCACCCAATTTTCTCTTTCTTATCTTGGTGTTCTTCTTGGCCATGTGTTGAATATTTGGAGCCTTCATCTTCCGTTTGTTGCACCTCTGTGGTCATTGGATTATCACCCCGCAATACTGGGGGAAGGCAGCTCCGTCGATGTTCTTGGAATTTGAAAACATCAGCCCTCTCTTCAGGAGACAGGGCTTGTATCCGAGCTAAAACCTCAGCATAAGATCTCGCACCTCGAAAAATGTCATCATGAGGTGAATTCTCGTGCTCAAATCTTTTAAGGCCACAACTAGCCAAGGGATTACTCACGACCCTGTGTGGGTCGTGTTTCTTGGATTCAATGTGGACCAATTTAATATCTTCCAAGGTTGTTGCCTCGGCCTTTGCATGCCCAAAATATAATAAAGAATAGGTATTTAAATGAATGGGGAAAGGTGGCCATACCTTCTTTGAAAATCCTTTAAGCTCTTTGCTTATGCCACCAATCACGGTTTGCCTGGTGATCTTGCGACAAGCCAACCTATTGGGTATAAATAATGGTAGAGCATGCGAAGGGATAGAAGTGCCGAAAACCTTGATGTATGAAAATTCTTCCTCCACGTACCAGTCTGCCACACTGCTCAAATTGGCCGCGATGCTATCTGAGATCCTGGGCGGTGGATTACCGAAGATGGTGACATGCATCGATACCATTACCCAATTGAAAATTTCGTATATGAAATCTGAGGCCTTATCCTCCCAAAGCTTTGAATGGTAGACATGGATAGGCTCAGCATATGATGGAGCCCAGCTCCAGCTCATTAAGGGAAAAGGCATCATGAAACACACGACATCCATGATGTATGCAGACATAAAAAATGAAGCGGCCTTCCCACTCGCCCTCTGCGTCTGATACTCTGTAATTTGGCTGGTCAGACTGTCCGACAACAGCTTGGCCCAGTCGAAAGAGCATCCTTTGATGACTGTATGCATCAGAGGCACCCACTAGAGAAAGAAATCTATGGTGTCCTCCCTCCCATATAATCTGTAGGTAATCATCGCTATGTATTTAAATTGTGGTTCCAAAGAAGACATTGAATAGACACTATTACTGTCCACCTTGAACTTCGTGGGGTGTGAGACCCAGTCCTTGATCAAATCAGATAATCTTTTTCCGTATTGCTCGTATTCCTTCTGTTTAAAATCCTCTAGAAACTCGACATTGTATGTGAAGTTTGGCATGGATGACAATTTGTACATCTCCTGTAAGTGTTCTGGTCTAAAGGTCCCAATAGTGACCTTCTACTCGTTGATGATGGTTCTGGTCGGGATATCTACATGGTCTAGCGCCCATTGGATCATGTCATAGTAAGGAAGAAGACGTGGCCTGGCCACTACTTTATGCATTTCTGCTTGGACGACAATCTTATATTTGGTGGCCAAGTCATCCTTCTCATTATCACTGGAGTCATCTGAACAATTCACCAACTCGGACTGCAGAACCTCGGAGATGTATGACCAGGTTCTGATAGAATCAACGCTTCAGGGTGAAGTATCAGAAACATTATCCGAGCCTTGCCCTAAACTCTCAAAACTTGCCTTGGACACTTTTCATGGGGCCATGATGGGGGATTATGATTTAGCTCTCCTGCGGTAAAAATATGTATACATACAGAAATTAGTTTGCTGAGGAAAACTTCTCTACGTAAAATAGAAATGAGCTTTGTGACACTGAAGAAAAAGATCTATATATTCAACCATTTAAAACCTCGACATCCTTATGAACAGAACAGTCAAATCATTTTTAGAGATAGATTTAGCAATAAAAACCATATCCTTACTTGTCGCTTCGCCTTATTTCCAATTAATGCCATAAATTTTTGACGGTTTGTGACACAAGTTGGCGCAAGGAAAATTTAAATTTACCTCGTAGAGTGTGCATATTATTATTTGTATTAAACACTGATTAAGATGGCTTAGCTTCTTTAATTAGGCTTTGTTAAACTTTAATCAACCTTTTGGTGTTTTCCATATCGGGAGTTTTCACTCTAACCTTTCGAGCCTCTAAAACCCGAGATCGCGATGATTAGATTTAGTTAAGCAAGAATGTAAACAGGATTAAGTGTTTAATTAATCATGTTTTAATTTATATCGTGACTTCGCAATTCGGGGCTTCGAAGGTATAGTTTCCGAGAGGAGCATATGCCGAGTCACGAAATCCCAAGATAGCGATGATGTGATCTATTTAAACCAAAAGGTAAACCGGATTAAGTGTTTTAATTATTTAATATTTAAGCAATATCGTGACTTTGTGACTCTGGGCCTTGAAGGTATAGTTTCTGGGAGGCGCGTATGCCGAATTGCAAAATCTCGACAAATTTTAACCATGGTAAAAAAAACTAATCACCCCTGACACTAACCTGGGTTACTTATGTAAAAGTCTCGTGGCTTCGCCTATCGGAGTTATGACAGTAATGTTTTTGGAGAGAGTGAACACCAAGACGTGAAATCCCGACAACACTTGACTGGGGTTTAAGGAATTTTACTCACAGCTTTAACCTAAGGTAAGATTTTAAAAACTTTTCGTGACTTCGCACACCGAGGCTTGTAAATCTTGTGACTTGAAACTCCCGAACCACGTTATCCTGAGGTACAAAAAGTAAAAATTCTCATTTAACGATAAAAGGTGGTGACTTATGAAACATAACATCCTTCGCTATTTTTCATGTCGGGACTACTGAGATTTTTAGTTGGTAAATGTCACAAAGCGAAAGAGAACTTAAAGACCAACATTTGACTTCAAAAATTACATTTAATCCAATTGAAAAAGGCGGCTCCAACAGCCTGCATTTTGAATTTCAAAAATAAATAAATACATATTGGCTCTTTTAGTTTTTTAAAGGCTTCATTATAGTAACAATGCAATACTATACTACCTCGTTGTCATCCACGAACGTGTCACCCACAGAGGCCTTGACGTCATGTCCCTCTTTAATATTCTACATATCTTAGATGTTAGATTTGAGAATCTGCTCGGATATGGGAATGTTAATACGTGCTATTAGTCACTATTTAGGGTACATATTCGAAAATATTGGCATTAATAAGAGAAATTATCAAGAGCATCTGTCATTAAAACAAATTAACCCAAAATCTATGGAAGATCATCCAACATTGCCTTTAAATACTTATTTCCATTTCTCTCTATCATCAAAAAGTTGGGCTTTAGGGTGCCCTTGTTCTTATGTTCCTGGTCATGGACATGTAAGACAATTTAGAGATGTGATTGAGGCCCAAATGAAAGAAGAGAGACTGGCTTTATGTGACGTGAGATTTGTAACCCATATTATTTGAATATAGAATATTTGCGGTTTTTTTTTATGGTGTTTTCCAAGATCTGGTATTGCTTATCATTTTATTTTGTACCTTTTTTCCCTGTGTGTCGTTAAACATGGACGACAAGATTTTCTTTCTGCTGCCCAATACTTCAATTTAAATAAAGGATACTCTGTTTGTTTCTTACATTTTACATGGAATAATAATTTTTCATAGGCCATACTTATGTGGCACCGACCCTATACTTAAAGAAAGAAATTGGAGGACCCGTCCTGCTTTCATTCTTTGGGTCCCATAAATAGAATGAATTAATGACTTACAACAAGTTAGCTCAAGTGTCGACACTATGTTCTTGTTCAATATCTTGCATATATTGCAACTTCTTCTATTTGATAATATCCGTACATATATACTAATATGAGTATTATTGGAATAAATATAAAAACTTCATCTTGGGAAAAACTTAGCCAATTGTCTAGCCACCGGGTCCCGGGTTTGTGATATTCAACAATTATGTTCCTTGTTCCGTCATATACATCTTGTAGCCAAAGAGCTTCCGTAATCTACAATTTATTCTTTAACTAGTGATAAATCACTAGGGGTTCAAAAAGCTTAGCATTAATAAAGGAACAATATATGTTCTTCTCTGAGATACTTAGCCCTTTTCCCCTTTTCTTCTTCCCGTCTATTATCACTTTCTAGTTATATAGTTAGCTTCCTTTCTATGATCGTGGGTTCCAGGGTTGGTCGGATGACATATCTTCATCTCCATCTATATCCTCACATGATGAATCTAACTGACCGTTGTTCCTTTCCATACTTAGCGAATCTTATGACCGCGGTTTTCGGGTTAGCGATTTCAAACTCTACTGCTTCTTGTTGCGTTATATACATCTTGCAGTTGAAACTTTCGTGGTTTCAATGAAATTTGTGAACCGAAGAGCATCCTGCAAATTGGGAGATGATTTGCATTTGAAACAAAAGTAATCCATTAATATATATTAATATGAATACTATTCAAATAGATATCAAAACTTTCTCCATTAATACATATTAGTATGAATACTAGTGAAATAGATGTCAAAAATTTCTCTTGGCCAATACTTAGCCAATTATTTGGCCACGAGGCCCCGGGTTCACGGTATCTAACACCTATGTCCCTTGTTCCATCATATACATATTGCAACCAAAGAACTTCAGTGATCTATAGTTTATTCTTTTACTAGTGAGAACCCAGCAGGGGTTCGAAAACATTGGCATTAATAAACAGAAAAAAAAAGATTTTCGACTGTGAGATACTTATCCCTTTTCCCCTTTTCTTTTTCCCGTCCATTATCGTTTTCTGGTTTTATACTTAGTCGTCTTTCTATGATCATCGATTGCAGGGTTGGCGGGCTGATATATCTTCATCTCCATCTATATATTCACATGATGAATCCGACTTACCGCTGTTCCTTTCCATACTTAGTCAATTTTATGGATGCGGTTGCTAGGTTGGCGCATATGAACTCACCTTTTCTTCTTCCTATCTGTTATCACTTTCTCGATATATACTTAGTCGCCTTTCTATGATATCTAGTTCTAGGGTTGGCGGGCTGACATGTCTTCATCTCCATCTATATCCTCACATGACGAATTCGACCGACCGATGTTCCTTTCCATACTTAGCCAATTTTATGGCCGCGTTAGTCGGGTTGGCGCGTACGAACTCAACTATTTATTGTTCCGTGATATACATCTTGCACTCAAAACATTTTTGATCTGCAATTCCACCGCGAGTTCCTCATATACATTAACTTTGTTCAAAGTATCTGTCGTTTCCTTCCATCCCCACCAACTTCGTGTCCTTCCTTATATATATTAACTATGCTCTTACTAGTGACAACTAGACACCCTGGTATGAACGAATTGGCACCCACTACTCCACCATATACAAATTGACTACCGGACTCCGACATTGTCCCCTCTTTCGTGTTACACATTATGCATTCAAATATTATGACCTATACAATCTGGCCATCGGGGCCTTGCATCTTCTGGGGAAACCTTGTCACCTTATTTTGGATCCTCGCATTGGCGGGTTCACAAAAAATCCAAGTCCTAGTCATTGTTTCCTATTCTGCCCATCCTCGTACTTGTTTCCAGATATGCAACACCAAAGGTTTAATACTAAAATGACATCATACAACAACCGTAAAACAATTTTAATTAATAAGCAAAAGTCTCGACAACCAACGATCCCTACAGAACTTGTCCAGAAACATGCAAAGAAGATCTTTCTTAGCGAAAGAAAGTCCCAGCCAACGTTTTCGTGTTCTATACTTTCACACTTTTTCCATTGCGGGTTCCTGGATTGGCGGCCTCAAAATTGTGTTTCAAATTTTTTCGTGATTTGCAAACACCGCCCGAAGTTCCGCAATATACATTTTGTCCGCAGGAATTTATAAAAAATCTTAATTCTCCTCTCTCCCCTCCCCCCCCATATTATCCCTTTGTAGTTCTATATTTAGTTGCAACTATATGATCATGACCTCATGGATTCACAAATTGGCAACTCTTTATACATATATTCACACCATGAGCCCGACAGACCACGGTCCCTTTCAATACTTAGCCAATTATTTGATCATTGGGTCCCGGGTTTGCGATATCCAACACCTATGTCCCCTATTCTGTCATATACATCTTGCACCCAAAGAACTTCTGTGATTTGGAATTTATGCCTTACTAGTGAGAAATCACTAGGGGTTCGAAAGGATTTGCATTAATAAGCGAACAATAGATGTTCTTCTATGATATACTTAGTCCTTTTTCCCTTGTCTTATTCCCGTGTATTATCTCTTTCTAGTTATATACTTAGTCTCCTTTATATGATCGTGGGTTCCAGCATTGGCGTGTTGACATATCTTCATCTCCATCTATATCCTCACATGATGAATTCGACCGACCGCTATTCCTTTTCATACTTAGCCAATTTTATGTCCGCGGTTTCCAGGTTGGGGCTTTTGAACTTTGTTGCTTCTTGTTCTGTGATATACATCTTGTACTCAAAATTTATGTGATCTACAATTCCACCACAGACTCCTTAGTCTTTTTTCTCTTTTCTTATTCCAGTGTATTGTCGCTTTCTGGTTATTTACTTAGTCTCCTTTCTATGATCGCGGGTTCTAGCGTTGGTAGGCTGACATATCTTCATCTTCGTCTATATCCTCACATGACGAATCCGACTAACCGTTGTTCCTTTCCATACTTAGTCAATTTTATGGCCACGGTTGCCATATTGGCGCTTTTGAACTCTGCTGCTTCTTATTCTGTGATTTTCAATTTATGCCTTTACTAGTGAGAACTCAGCAGGGGTTCGAAAGGATTTTCATTGATAAACGAACAATAGATGTTCTTGTGTGAGATACTTAGCCATTTTTCCTTTGTCTTCTTCCCATGTATTATCGCTTTTTAGTTATATACTTAGTCACCTTTCTATAATCACGGGTTCGAGCATTGGCGGGCTGACATATTTTCATCTCCATCTATATCCTCACATAATGAATCTAACTGACCACTGTTCATTTCCATACTTATCCAATTTTATGCCCGCGGTTTCTGGGTTGGCGCTTTCGAGCTCTGCTAATTCTTGTTTTGTGATATACATCTTGCACTCAAAAATTTTGTGATCTACAATTACATCGCAGAATCCTTAGTACTTTTTCCCTTTTCTTCTTCTCATGTATTATCGCTTTCTGTTTATTCAGTTAATGGCCTTTCTAGGATCGCGGCTTCTAGCGTTGGCAGGCTAACATATCTCCATATCCATCTATATCCTCACATGATGAATCCCACCCACCATTGTTCCTTTCCATACTTAACCAATTTTATGGTCGCGGTTGTCGGGTTGGCGCTTTCAAACTCTGTTGGTTCTTTCTTTTCTTCGATGATGTACATAAAAGAAAAGGTTAGTGGGATATACTGATATCTGGGTAATCTTCACTCAAAACTTCTATGATCTACAATTCCACAGCGAACTCCTCGAACTCGTAAGCTTCACTCTACCACGACTCACAAATGTTTCAAAGTATCTGTCACTGCCTTCCAGCCCCATTAACTTCTTGTTCTTCCTAATATACATTAGTTATGATCTTACTAGTGACAACTGGACACACTGGTACAAAACAGTTGGAATCAGACCCTCCGCAATATACAAATTGACTACCGGATTCTGACATCATCCGCTCTTCCATTTTATTGATTATGCATTCAAATGTTCTGAGCGATAAAATTTGAACGTGAGGGCATCACATCTTCTGGAGAGACCTTGTCAACCTGTTTTGGATCCTTGTGTTGATGGGTTCATGAAATTTCCAATTCTTGGACATTATTTCTAGTTGGCGCTTTCGAACTCTGGTGGTTCTTGTTCCGTGATATACATCTTGCACTCAAAATTTTTGTTCTCTAAAATTACACCGCACATTCAACCCTTTGTCCCTTTTCTTCTTCCCATGTGTTATCTCCTTCTGGTTATATACTTATTCTCCTTTCTATGATCATGGGTTCCAACGTTGGCGGGCTAACATATCTTCATTTCCATCTATATCCTCACATGACAAATCCAACCGACCATCGTTCCTTTCCATACTTAGCCAATTTTATGGCCGCGTTGCTGGGTTGGCATGATCAAACTCTGTTGCTTATTGTTCCATGATATACATCTTGCACTCAAAACTTCTGTCATCTACAATTCCACCGCAGACTCCTCGAACTCGCAAGTTTCACTCTACCACGGTTCACAAATGTTTCAAATTATCTGTCGTTGCCTTCCATCCCCACTAACTTCCCGTTGTTCCTAATATACATTGGTTGTTCTCTTACTAGTGACAACTGAAAAAAATGGTACGAAACATTTGGCATCCGACCCTCCGAAATATACAAATTGACTACCAGGTTCACATCTTGTACTCAAAATTTTCGTGATCTACAATTCCACCATGGACTCCTTGACCCTTTTTCCCTTTTCTTCTTCCCGTGTATTATTTCTTTCACGTTATACACTTAGTCGCCTTTCTATGATCGCGGGTTCTAGCGTTGGCGAGATGACATATCTTTATCTCCATCTATATTCTAACATGACGAATCCAACCAACCGCTATTGCTTTCCATACTTAACCAATTTTATGGCCGCGGTTGTCGGGTTGGCGGTTTCGAACTCTGTTGCTTCTTGTTCTATGATGTACATCTTGCACTCAAAACTTCCATGATCTACAATTCCACCACAGACTCCTCGAACTCGCAAGCTTCACTCACCATGGTTCACAAATGTTTTAAAGTATCTGTCATTGCCTTCCATCCCCAATAACTTCTTGTCCTTCCTAATATACATTGGTTATGCTCTTACTAGTGACAACTGCACACACTAGTATGAAACAGTTGGCATCTGACCCTCCACAATATAAAAATTGACTACCGAGTTCCGACATCGTCCCCTCTTCCTTGTTACAGAGTATGCATTCAAATGTTCCGAACGATACAATTTGACCATCGGGCCCTCATGTCTTCTGAGGAGACGTTGTCATCCTATTTTGGATCCTCGTGTTAATGGGTTCATGAAATCTCCAATTCTTAGTCACTATTTTGGGTTGGCGCATTTGAACTCTGCTGCTTCTTGTTCCGTGATATACATATTACACTCAAAATTTTCGTGATTTACAATTCCACCGCGGACTCCTTAGACCTTTTCCCCTTTTTTTCTTCCGATGTATTATCTCTTTGTGGTTAGATATTTAGTTGTCTTTATATGATCATGGGTTCCAGCGTTGGCGGGATGACATATCTTCATCTCCATCTATATCCTCACATGACGAATCCGAACGATTGTTGTTCCTTTCCATACTTAGCCAATTTTATGGCCACGGTTGTCAGGTTGGAGCTTTCGAACTTTGTTGCTTCTTGTTCTATGATATACATCGTGCACTCAAAACTTCTGTGATCGACAATTCCATCGTAGATTCCTCGAACTCGCAAACTTCACTCTACCACAACTCACAAATGTTTAAAAGTATTTGTCGCTGCCTTCCATCCCCACTAACTTCCTATCCTTATTGATATACATTAGTTATGCTCTTATTAATGATATACAAATTTCCCTCTGGACTATCCTTTCATACCCTCTTCAGTGTTATGCATATTTCACTCAAAAAGTTTCGAGACATACAATTTGAACCTCGTGCCCTCACCTCCAACAGTTGTACACTGTAACCCTATTTTGAAGCTGCTTTTTCCCATCCCCGCGAAACCTCCTTACTTATTTCTTAGTATGCAATTAGAAACCTTTCATGCTAACAGATGACCATGTAGGAACCGTCAACATTGTCATTAATGAGAGAAACGCTCGAGGATATATCCCATTATTACACATTAAACCAAGATCCGCAGAGAGTTATATTGTCCCTTCCGATTGTTCATCTAAAACACACGTCATTGTGTTGGCCCGTTCAAGAAATCTACAATTCTTAATTGCTCATTGTCGTATCTTCCATGTTCACATTTCTATGTATGAAATTACTAGTGTTTAATGTTAACAACGCATCATGCAACAACTGTCGAAATTGTCATTAATGAACGAAAGTCTCGAGGAGATCTCCCATTCACACACATTGGACCAAGATTTGCACAACGTTATATTATCCCTTCCAAATTTTCATTTCATTCATTGTCTGGAGCAAACAAACATTCTTGTAGACTTATGGCAATAGGTCAACAACAGTTTTGTGGAGATACAGTAAATATCTTCGGACATCAGGACCAAAACTTCCACTGGTCCATGGCATACTTTTACTATTCATCCCGTTCTACCTAGAATGAAGTGATTTGGACCTCTGGAATCGCTCGTGCAGGCTGCATCCCTGAGGTTTTTTATTGTAAGGAGGTGGTCTCTTGGTGCGCCGAAAAATATATTCCAATCCAAAGAATTATTTCATTGCACGACCATTTTCCTGTTTCTTTGTCACCTCAGGTCTTCCGCAAGGTGTTAAAATTGTCGTAGCCAACATTGACCTTCAGAGGACAAGATTGCAAGAATTTCCTACAAAAAAATGATAATGGGTTGGACATCTTAGCCAAGTTCCTCGAAGACCCGACAACAGTTCCTGAAGATATCACAAAGTTGTTGGTAAGTTCCTTTAGAAATCCATTTCGGGAAATTGCTTGGTTGTTTACAAGAATAATGGGACAGGCATCCATGGCAAGCATTTCCCATATAATTATCTATATTTTGTACTTCACAGTCAAGGACAAATTCATTTTCTATTGGGGGAAGATAATTTCCATTGAGATTTGTTCCCAGTTGTCATGATTCAAAGAATCAAATAAATTTTATATGTCATCCTACTTGATTTTTGCAATAGTGCATTGTTGTTCATTTCCAAAACTTTCTCTTTCCAAGAAAATAAGTTGTGGATTCAACCCAGTAACATTCTGGTACCAGGCCATGTGGAGTCACAAGGACTCCCATTTTTTTTATGAAATTTTTAATGGCTTTGTCTCTGTTTTCAAATATTTATTGTTAGGGAAGGATGCTCCGCGAATGTATGGCCAGGCAACCAAATTTTTGAACAGGAAGGGCACACTTGAACAAAAGAAAAATCACAGTGTACTAATGTTCTTTGGCTCTAAGAAAAATCTCTCTTTCCTTCCATGCCACATCATGGAAAAGATGTTTGTTGCAGAAATAGTAAGGCAGTACAACCACAGGTTGTTTTTTTTCCATGACAAGGAAAAAAAATAGTTCATTGCTTTGCCCTGGAAAGTTGGAGACTTTGTGTGAAGAAACGTCAACAAGATTGACGAATTTGTTGTCCATTTCAAGAAACTGAAGCTAACGTATGTTGAAAGGATAAAAGGATTCGACCCTAATGGGATTTTTTGATAACATTTACTGGCAATTGGCTTTAGCATCTCTTTTATCCATATACACCTAACCGAAGACAGGGACAGTGACGACAACAATCTTTCTTCTGGCGATTGCGACACAGAGACATTGCAAAGCACGACTGAATTGTACAGACAATAGGGAAAAGTATCTGGTGAGAAGAGTGCCCAGTCCCCCGCAAACACTCCCAAGAGAGTGACATCACAGAGCATCTCTTCAACGACCCACCCTAGTAAGAAATAAACCCAAAAATCTTCAAATAGAGGAGGAGATAAGAACCGTCCTCACATAAAAATTGATAGTTCTCACAAAATTCCACTGACGAAGAAGAGAAAAAACAATGCAGGGCACGAAGACGAACTCGAAATTGAAAGTGAACAGGTGCAAATTGAAATTGAAACTTAGCACATGCAAAGAATTGGGTTGTCCGCAGTGGAAATAGCTGAGACCGACATTTTTTACGAAGATGAATCCTTTGTATTCCATAGCATTGTTTTTTACATCCAATCTAAAAATATGGTCATTGAAAAGAGAGATGTAACAAATAGGAAAGGCAAATATCACACATAGATTAACTTTAGGAAAATGCAGTCGTCCCAAATCTCCCTATTTCACTGCGTAACCGATGATTCTCTTGATGATTCCATTAGAGGAATTGAAGCGGAAAATGCCATACTGAAAGAATGCCTCAGCGAATTTGAGGAGGCTTTCATTGCCACCCGAGAATTTTCCAATCCTTTAGAAAACAATGTGTCTGCTACCACTGCAACCACAATGAAAGTATCCTCTACCCTCCTTGCATGCTCTAGATCCCTTGTAGAGAATAGCATCAAGAAAAGAATGCAGCTAGTTACTGAAGCCTGGGAAACTTCACAAAATTTAGTTTCCTTTTGAAATAAGGTAAATGATTTGCTTGAACATTTGGCGGCGAATTTAAAAAATGATCAATGTTTCTATGAACAGGTGTTGACCCCCTTTTCCAACCATGCCATCAACACCTCGGAACTGAAAAGAATACAAGAGAAACTCCCCTCCCTAAAGAAGACCAAAAAAGTAAAAGCATGCTGGAAAAAGAAAGTTAAGAACCTGGAGCTCATTGTTGAATCATGTAAACAAGCCATATCAGAAACGGAAGAATTATTCACAAGCCTAATCTAAATAGACTTAGCTGGAAGTACCAATGAGGTTCAAGAACCAAAATTAATTCTCAAATCCTTGTCAATGACCAAAGAATCCTTCCATGAACAACTTGATATTTTAAAGGGGTTGTCTTTCAAAAAGTTTTACGACATAGTTGAACATCGTGTAGATGAGCTCGAGTGTTGGGTACTAGACTATTCGTCACACAATGAAGAAATTAAACAGAGACTGCATAGTATTTCAATGGATCTAAGGAAATTAGAAAACGACCTTACGAAATAGAAATCCAGGATGAAATCAAAATGCCCCCCATGAGAAGCTACATTGAAGAATGGTTTCAACAGAGAATGGACAACCTCATCCAGGAAGGGAAACAACTAGTCGACACGATTCCACAGATCATCGACGATAGCAACAAAAACACATCGGATTCATAGTAAGTCTATACTGTCATCTTGTTTTCTTTATCAATCTAGTTCATGTCTATACTGTCATGTTGTTTTCTTTATCAATCCAGTTATTACCTCTTTAAATAGAAAACTGTAACCAAACACTCATAACTTCCAATTTCTTCTTTTTAGGTCTTCTTCTCTACCGTTGCGCACTTCTTCTTTCAACATTCCTAATTCTTGCATTTATTTCTTATTATGGCTCGTGGGATCCCCAATCCCATTTGACAAACGCATTTAAATTTCCAGAAATATGTAACAAACATTATTATTTTTTGATAAATTTCAAAGAAATCTGATTCGGGAATGCCTTTATTGTATGCTAAATTTTGGGTGTCCAGGAACCTTTGTTGTTTGTTTCAAAGAAAACTAATTCGGGAATGCTATATTTTTTGTGTCCTATTGTATGCTAAATTTGTTTTTTCCAAGAACCTTTGTTGATGTAACAAACGTTATTACTTTCAAAGAAAACTAATTCGGATATGCCTCTGTTGCACGATGTTGTTACTATTCTATTGTATGCTAAATTTTTGGTGTCCGGGAACCTGTAATTTGATAAATTTCAATTTTGTTTGTGTCTAGGAGCCCTTGTTTTAAAGCAAATTAATTCGGGAATGCAACATTTTTTGTGTTTTTGTCCACGAACCTATATAACAGACGTTATTACTATTCTATTGTATGCTAATTTTTTTGTGTACAGGAACCTTTTAAATGTTGATGTAATTTCCAGAGATATGTAACAGACATTATTAATTTTTGATAAATTTCAAAGAAAACTGATTCGAGAATGCCTTTATTGTATGCTAAATTTTGGGTTTCCAGGAACCTTTGTTGTTAGTTTCAAAGAAAACTAATTCGAGAATGCTAGATATTTTGTGTCCTATTGTATGCTAATTTTTTTTGTCCAAGAACCTTTGTTGATGTAACAGATGTTATTACTTTCTAAGAAAACTAATTCGGGAATGCCTTTGTTGCACGACGTTGTTACTATTCTATTGTATGCTAAATTTTTGGTGTCCAGAAACCTATAATTTGATAAATTTCAATTTTTTTGGTGTCCAGGAGCCCTTGTTTTAAAGAAAACTAATTCAGGAATGCTAAATTTTTTGTGTTTTTGTCCACGAACCTATGTAACAGACGTTATTACTATTATATTGTATGCTAAATGTTTTGTGTCCAGGAACCTTTTAAATGTTGATGTAACAAACATTATTACTAGGAAACTTATTATTATTGTACACTAATTATTTTTTGTCTAGGAACCTTTTAAATCTTTCCTGTAATATCAAACTTAGATACTAGGAACCTTTGTTGATGTACTAGACATTAATAATTTTTGATAAATTTCAAATAAAACTAATTCGGGAATACTAAATTCTGCATGGATACCACATGTACTTCAACTTGATACCCACGTGTCTGTACTCGGTCACATTTATCCCCATTCCAACCTGGAAGGGACTACGCTGCCATGCAACACTTGTTTTCATACCCTTTTCAAAAACTAAGATTTCCACACTCTTATTTGTGTTAAATAATTTGTACAATATTATAAGGTAGTTTAAAAACATAGGATAAGAAATTTGTTATATGTGGCCAAAGCTACCCTAAAATGTTAATGTTGTTGATTCACCTTCAAAGTCTTTATCATTATCATTATCCCCAAGATTTATTTTTGTCACTTTCCCAATCAAACTTTGATTTCAAAAAGGACTCGGGTGGTCTCCACCACCTTAAAAGGTTGGAAATCAAGTGGGATTCCCCTCCTAACTAGGTCTAGCCACATTAAATCCCTATACTTCGGGGAGTTCGAAATCAAATCAATCTTGAATGGAATTTCTCTTTTGCAATGATGATGGGAAGGGATACCCAGTCTAGTTCATTCGTTATTTCAATGCAGACCATTCATATTTTTAAAGTAGGCCCCATTACAAACAAGTCTTGGCCCCATTCTTTTTTATTCTGCAGTATCATAAGCATATCACCATTGACATGAAAGACTTGTAAAACGACCCGAACATTCTATTTTATAATTTATAGTGATGCAAGCTAACATTATAATTTAAATTTATGATTAACAATAATGCTGGTGGTCAATGTATATATAGTACATTGAAGGTCGTCTTTCGAAGAGAATCTTGCACAGAAAGTTAAGTTGATAAGATTGGATTTTCTGGAATTGGACTTCTTTGGAATTGGTTTTCCTTTAAATAAATGTTAATAAAATATTTTTAATTTGATTGATGAGATTTCTGTGGTGAGGAGTGTTTTCAGGCATGTACGGAGAGATCACAGTATCGACAATATATGACAATACTGTGGTCTCTCCGAACAAGCCTAAAAATATTTTTAATTCTCATGTGTATTTTATACACATGTAAAATGTATTTGTTTTGGGGAAATATTAGAGTTCTTAGAGAAATTGATTTTCCTTGAAAATTTATTATTAAAAAAAATCGATAAACCATTTTTTTAATTAGCAATAATTTTTTTAAATTATTAATATTTGTATATATTTATGTATATGCAATGTTTGATTTTGAAATATGATCTAAAATTAAGGATTTATTTTTCTTTATGTTTAAAGGAATATGTTATGAATAAACAAAAGGTACAAAGAAATATGCTATGAATAAACAAAAGGTCCTTATCCCCATTTGTGGCTAATATTTTTATGGAACATTTGGAAGCATTGTCCTTAAACAACTTTCATCTTAAGCTCAAATCTTGGTTTCTATTTGTTGATGATACCTTCCTTGTTTGGCCTCATAACCATCCCATTTTCACCTCTTTATTTTACTATCTTAATAGCATTTCACCCCATATCAATTTTACTATGGAATTCCAAAATGAAAAATCTCTTCCCTTTTTGGATGTCCTCATCACCAGCCTTCCCCTTTGCACCCTCACCCAAGTTTATAGGAAAAATACTCACACCAACCCATGCCCATTCTCATTATCACCTACTCAAAAATTTGTCGAACTCTCACTCGAGCCATTTGAATTTCCAATCCTCATTTCCTTCACAAATAAAAGACCCAACTAACTAAGGCCCTTCTGACCAATGCTTAGCCTCATTTCTCTTCCATATATCCAAGGTGTGACAAATCATACATAGGCTAAATTTGTAGATCATTTAAATCTCATCTCAAAGAACATATACCTTACACCTTCTATTTCCAAACACTCCCACAAATCTACTTACCTAATTTGCTTTGACTAAACTAAAATTCTAGTTTAAGAAACCTATTACTCTTCTCATATCATTTGGAAAGCTCCAATCTTGGAAACCCATATCCATCCAATTGATCATTAGCCATTCTTCTTTTATTTTATTTATTAATTATTGTTATTATTTAATTTCTTAGTGGTTTAATTTTTATCTTTTATTCTGAGCTCTAATGTTATTATTTTCTTTTTTTCTTTTTTTACTGATCTCCTTATTTTTAGTCATTTTTGTTTTTTCTTGGAAATACAAACTTAACAAATTCTATTTCTTAAACTTTACTTTTTTAACCTTTTCTTTTAATTTCAATTTTAATATTAATATTAAATAACTTTTATTTCTAACTATTTTTATATTTTTTTAATCATTTTTCACATGTAGTAGTTTTTTTTTTTTGCCACAATGGTTAATCTTAATTTTTAACCCTATAAATATCCATCTAAAAACTCTTTTTAATTATTGTTTTAGTTTTATTTGTCCATCATCATGAAGGGTGAAATGTCTATTAGAAATAACATTGGAGATTTCAATTTTTATACACAATTTGTCTAAAAAAACTGAGAGAACAATTTTTTTAAACATAATGAAACAAGTTAAAGGTTTAAGGCTCAAAAACATTTAACAAAGCCTGAATAAAAATCTACCATTACACATCATCAAACAAATTATTTTTTAAACCAAATTTTATATACACATATTAATATTCCTTTTAAAATCACTGAATTAATTTTTTTTCACTTTTAAAATACAATATAAAATCATTCTAAAATTATTAATATTTATATTATATTAATAATGCATATATAAAATGTTATAACAAAGAATTAATTAAATGGTTAAGAAAAAAGCTAGTGTACTCGTCGCCCAAATCTATATTTCAAGCATAACATGTTTTTAAATAGATGTATAGAATGGAAATTTAAATCTAAAGCTACATGTTTCATTGCTCTTTGTTTTGTAAAAGCTCCCTATTCCATTACCCATGAATTTGAAAAAAGATATGGGGAAGGATACCTGGTTAGCCCAAGAGAGTTTTTATTCCCACCTCATGCAAGCATACACAACTAAATTGTCAATATTCAGTCATATTTGATTTTCACAACATAGTTGTTGTTGAAAATTCAAGCGAATGAGACCTAAACAGATTGGGATTGGAATTGATTCTAGGCATGTTCTCTTTGTTTCATTCATGATTCTTTGTTTATCAAGTGGCATTATTCTATTCGGTTTGATGCAGTTCGACGATATCCACATGTTAAACATGGTCGACAGGTAATTGTGAATTATCCACATGTTAAACATGGTCGACAGGTAATTGTGAATTACTGATTTGTCCTAGTTTATTGGATGTGAAATCTTCCATTACAACTCGACTTATTTCTGTTTGGCAGATTTTTGTTGTTTCTTTGTAACTTTGGGGAAATAATTTCTAGTGGGATCAGAACGACAATCATGCAGTGATAGACATCAATGCATTCATGAAACACGACCTTTGAATGTTGGAAATATTAATTACAAGTCAATGAGTTTCACATCTCCATCGATTTGTCAGTCAATGAGTTAGTCAAAAGATTTGTCAGTCGGTTCAGTCTGCAACCTCTGCCCATTAGTTTAGTTTTACTTTTATGCAAGATCAATTTTATCAATCGAAAAGCAGAGGAGTTACATTAATGGAGTTGATCTTATCTTTCTCAAATCCAGTTAAGTATTTGAAAGTCAGTCGTATTAATGGTCGTCTTTAATGTTGAGTCACTCTTACTTCTGTAGGAAGTCTCAATCGTAGCTCATATAAGTCTGAGTCTTCAGTTATTCGAATAAAAAATGCACAGAAAGAACAAATTTTGTAGGAAGTCACAGTCGTAGCTCATATAAGTCCGAGGCTTTACTTATTCGAATAACAAATGTAGAGAAAAAAAAAGTTGTGAAGAACAACAACAACAACTAAGGAGTCAAAGAAGTCTGAGAGCACAAGATCAGTGTCTGTAAAGTCAATGAAGCCATTGGAGTCGAAGCTCATCTTAGTTATTGTATTTTGTATTTGTACGTTGCGTCGATGTTATTAATATCAAGTATTTGTGTGTTGTCAAATTTCATGTGTATATATGAACTTATGTGCTAAACATAGCAATGTGTTATTCTACATCCATAAATCATTTCATTAAGTGATTTTATCACAATGCACATAAATTCTAGTAGATTTCCCATCGCGTGGTAAGTCTTGAGTATCTCAGTGATGAAGTTTCTTTTTGTGGCATGTGGTATTTAATCACTGCGTTGCACACAATTTACCTAGGTGTTGTTGCACCTAGAGCTGGAATCAAAGCAGGTTGATCAGAGAAGGCTCTATCAGAGCAGGTTTATAAAAATCAATTTGATCAAGAGAAGGTTCTATCAAAACAAGTTCAAGAGCAGAAACTTTGTTGAAAGGTGAAATATGGCTTCTACTTCAAATCTGCAACCTCCCACTTTTACAAGCAAGAATTATGAGATGTGGTCCTTGACCATAAAAGCATTGTTCCGAGGTCAATATGTATGGGAGATAGTTGAAAATGGTTATGTGGAAGCAACAGATCAAACAACATATAATGGACTCACTTAAGTTGAGGAGGATGTCTTGAAAGATCAAAGGAAGAAGGATGGAAAGACGATGTTTTACATACATCAAGCCATGCATGAGATTATACTCCCAAGAGTTGCATCAACAAAGCAAGCCAAAGAGAAATGGGACATATTACAAACCTCTTATCAAGGTATGGACAAAGTCAAGACTTCTAAACTACAAATTCTTAGAAGATATTTTGAAACTCTGTCAATGAAAGATTCAAATACAATAGATTCTTTTTATACCCATGTCATTGGCCTGATAAATCAGATTAAGTTTCATGGTGAAACCATATAAGACAAAACATTTGTTGAGATTGTACTTAGGAGTATTCCTCCTAAATTTGATACCCTTGTGGTGACTCTAGAAGAAAGCAAAGACCCAAGTTAGTTTAGTCTAGATGAACTACAAGTTTCCCTCATTAATCATGAACACATATTGAATAGGTCGAGTATGTCATTAGAGAATGCATTTTCCGCGTAGTCATCTATAAGTCGTAGAAGAGAAAGGGGGAGAGAAAACTCTAGGGGAAGAGGAAGAAGTTCTGCTAGAGGTGGACGTAGTAGAAGTCCTGGAAACATTAGTGGAAGAGGTCAGAACCCAAATACTAGTCAACCAAGTGGTCACAGAACTAATAAATCAAAGATTCAGTTCCATTACTGTAAAAATTATGGACATTATGCATATGACTATAGGAAGAGACAATATATTAGAACAAGCAAAGTCAAGATCAGTCAAACAATGAAAATAATCAAACCAATCCTATGTTTATGGAACGCATTGAGGTAATGCCTATAGTATCCCCATTTGAATGCAATGTTTCTCAAGCAAGTCCTTGTGACATATGGTATTTAGATTAAGGCTGTAGTAAGCACATGAAATGAAACATAGAATTGTTTTCTAGTTTGGATGAGTTGGTCCAAACCAAGGTTACACTTGGAATATATATCCAAGTCATTGTCTTGGGCAAAGACAGTATAAACATGTTAACTAATAAAGGAGAACAAAAAGTTATGCCTGATGTATATTATGTTTCCGATCTGAAGCATAGTTTGATGAGCACATAATAGTTGTTATAGAAAGAATACATAATCTACATGGAAGATAATCACTGTGTGATTATGGATAAATTCCCAAGTAATCAACTTATTGCAAGAATCCAGATGACAAGTAACAGAATAATCCCATTGACATTGAATCCAACCAATATCAAGAATACAATGCTAGTTGTTGGTAAAGAAAAATATGCGCAGTTAGACACTCCATTTACAACAGAAAGTGTGCACAGTTCCAATGAAGCAAATAGTGCACATAGTATCAAGAAATGAGAAAATGACGTAGAAATGTAGGCAACATTTCAGTCTGAAGTGCAGGAGCATTCCTGGTTGTGGCATTTCAAATTTGGACACTTGAAATTTGGAGGTCTAAAGATGCTAAACACAAAGGATATGGTAAAAGGTTTACCATTGATTGAAAAACCAGAAAGGATATGTGAAGGATACATATTTGGCAAGCAACATAGATAATCATTTCTAGTCGGCAAGTCTTACAGAGAAAAATCTCCACTCGAAATTGTACATTCAAACATTTGTGGACCAATGCAAACTCCATCTATAGGAGGCAATATTTATTTTCTAACTTGTGTTGATGATTTCTCAAGAAAGACATGGATTTATTTCCTAAAGAATAAATTTGACGCAATGGGTTGTTTTTAGCGGTTTAAATCACGTGTGGATAAGAAGAGTGGTTATTACATCAAATGTCTAAGAACTAACAAAGGAGGAGAGTATATCTCAAGATAATTTCAGAACTTTTGTAAATTTCATGGCATCTACAATAAATTTACCACGCGATATAGACCGCAACATAATGGTGTCACAGAAAGAAAGAACAAAACCATCATGGAAATGGCGTGTAGTATGTTGGCTGCCAAACATTTGTCAAATGAGTATTGGGTTGAGGCAGTAGAAAATGCAGTATACATCAAGAACAAATGTCCGACAAAGAGTGTGAAGAACGGAGTTCCTCAAGAAGTATGGACATGTATCAAGCATAATGTGGCACACTTGAAAGTTTTTGATTGTGTCACATACGCACATGTTCCAGATGAGTTGAGAAAAAAGATGGACAACAAAGGAAAAAAATGTATATTTGTTGGGTATTCTGAAGACACAAAATCATACAAGTTGTATGATCATGTCGCAAGATAAGTCATAATCAGCCGCGATCTTCAGTTCGTGGAGAATGAAGCATTGGATGGAAGCATAACAAATACATTCAAAATTATTGATACAATGCAGCATGATGACACATAAGATGAAGTGGTTCAAGAACTAACCATAGGAAAATGCGCAGTCCCTTCTATATCTGGAACTATGGCGCAAATCACAATGCATAATACTCCAGTACAAACAACAGGTGCACACTCTACACCCAGAGCACAACAAACATCAACAAGTAGTTTGAGTAGTTCTATATCTTCAGATCCAACATTAGCAAGTTTGTTACCAAGGAAGACAAGAAGTCTGCGCGACATATATAATGAGGACACAAAACAATCATTTTCAGTTTTTGCTCTGTTTTCACAAATAGATGATCCATTAACTTTTGAAGAAGCAGTCAAAGATGATGTATGGGAACAAGCCATGGATGAAGAAATCAGATGCATAGAAAATAATCAAACATGGAAATTGGTAGATTTACTTGAAAATAAGGATGTGATAAGTTTCAAATGGATTTATAAAACCAAGAAGTATGCAGATGGAAATGTGCAAAAGTACAAAGCAAGTTTAGTTGCAAGAGGTTTTACACAACAACCTGGAATTGATTTCAATGAAACATTTGCACCAGTTGCATGAATGGACACAGCCATAACTATGATATCTATTGTCGCGTAGTACAAGTGGCCAGTTTATCATATGGGTGTAAAGTCAACATTTTTGAATGGAAATTTAGAAGAAGAAGTGTATGTGGAACAACCACAAGGTTATGAGGTTCCAAGAAAAGAAAACAAAGTGTAGAGATTGAAAAAATCACTGTATGGGTTAAAGCAAGCTCCCAGAGCTTGGTACAGTCGAATAAATTCTTATCTCACACAGAATCTATTTAAAAGAAGTGAAAGTGAGCCAACACTATACATCAAAGCAAACCAACAAGGTAATATGTTAATTGTTTTATTATATGTAAATGATTTGATATTTACAGGTGATTTTGGCATAGAATATTTTTAGTCAGTCATGTGAAGGATGAATTTTAAATAATTGATTTAGGGCTCATGAGATATTTTTTGGGAATTGAAGTTCACCAGTCCAAAACTGGTATATTTATCTCACAGTCTAAGTATGCGCATTAAATATTGAAAAGATTCAATATGAAAAATTTCAAAGCAGCCCCAACACTTGCTATAACATGATTGAAGTTAAGCAAGGAAGATAAAGGGTCAAAGGTGGATTCTACATTGTTTAAAAGACTGGTAGGCAGTCTTATGTATCTAACAAGGATAAGACCTAATATTATGTATGGAGTGAGCATAATTTCAAGGTTCATGTAAACTCTAAAAGAATCACATTGGAAGGAAGGAAAGAGGATACTGGGATATGTGAATGGAACAAAATATTTTTGCATTAGATATTCTACTTCATAATTTTTTAAACTGATATGATACACTGACAATGGTTATGGAGGAAGCATAGATCACAGGAAAAGTACCTCTGGGTACACATTTCATTTTGGAATAGGTATGGTATCATGGGAATCAAGGAAGCATCCCATAGTGACTCTTTCTTCATAAAAATCACCGTACATCGTAGCTACAATCACACCTTGTCAAGCAATTTTGATAAGAGGAATGTTAAAAGATTTGTTGCAGAAACAATAGAAACCAACTATAGTATTTTGTGACAACAATTCAACCATCATGTTATCAAAGAATCATGTGTTTAACAAGAAAACTAAGCACATTGATACAATGTATCATTTTATCATATAATTGGTAAATAACAAAGAGATCTGTTTAGAGTTTTGCAGGTGAAAAGAACAAGTCACATATATTTTTACAAAAGCTTTAGCAAGAGATGCATTTCAACATCTGCGCAGTAGTCTGGGAGTCTCCACAGTAATAGATGAGTGACAGGGAGTCTCCACAATAACAGATGAGTGACAATATATGAAAATTCAAATTTTTGATGTAAATTTTTTAATGTAATCCCACCTACTTATAATTAAGGGGGAGTGTTGGACATAGTAATTACAAGTTGGTGAGCTTCACCTCTCCACCGATTTATCAGTTAGTGGATTTTTTCAGTCAGAAGATTTGTTACTCGTTATTTCAGTCTGCAACCTATGCTCATTAATTTACTTTTATGTTTATGCAAGATCAATTTTATCAATCAACAAGCAGGGGAGTTAAATTAATGGATCCAATCTTATGTTTCTTGAATCTAGTTTAGTTGAAAGTCAGTCGTGTTAATGGTCGTTTTTAATGTTGAGTCAGTCTTACTTCTGCAGGAAGTCTCAGTGGTAACTCATATAAGTCCGAGTCTTTAGTTAGTCGAATAGCAGAAGTAAAGAAAAAACAAATTCGTGAAGAATTTCATCTTAGTTATTATATTTTGTGTGTTGTCAAATTTCATGTTTATTTTTGAACTTATGTGATAATCCTAGCACTGTGTTATTCTGCATCCATAAATCATTTCATTAAGTGATTTTATCACAACGCTCAGAAATTCCAGTAGATTTTCCATCGTGTGGTAACTCCTGAGTGTTTCAGTGACGAAGTTTCTTTTTGTGGCGCACAATATTTAATCACTGCGCTGCGCACAGTTTCCATGTCTGTTGTTGCACCTAGATTGAATTCAAACTAGTGATTTCTTATTTGTGCAGGTCATCTTCTATCTCCTTTTGTCTCTGAAAGCGTTTCTTAGGGTGAGCAAGTTGCAAACTATTGATGCAATGATGCCGGAGCAGAGAAACGACCGCCACCATCATTTTCTCTTTGTTGATCAAAATGCAAAACTGAGGGGGAGAATATTCGGAGGCTGAAACAGCTGCACCGTTCGATCTTCTGCCAAGTAAATTGACGTCCCACAACTATTTTGGAAGTCTAAATGTGTAGAAAAAAACCCAAAATAATCCAGGTCGTCAACCCAATTGCTTGCCACAAACGGTCCATATTCCATCGCGCAAGTGAGTTTTAGAAGCAAATTCTGTTAGAGGAAAACGTCGATATGCTACCCTGACCATCAGATCTAGTCCTCATCTAACGGTTCAAAAATTTTGGAAGTCACTCGTCTCAAAGTTTGTCAAAATCGTTCAAACTGTTCTCTCGCATGATCGAAGAGCCAACGCTCCATCAGGTTTCAAGGTTCATACATGGAGAATCGAGATATTAAACCCAAAATAGATGTAGAATGTGCTAAGTTAATCACAGTTTAATTGGGCGTACATATTTTTTAATGGATCTTTAGGTGTATAACATGTGGTGGGTTTATATGATCCCGGCTTTATTTAAATTAATGAAACTTCTTAAAATTTTACTAGAGGACGAATCGAGTGGGAGAGAGGCATTATTATTAATCTGTCGTCCTGGTTTTGGGATGCGGGAAATAAGAAGAGATATTAGAGAAAAAATAGGAGGAAGAAAAAGAAGGAATAGAGAGATGTAGAAGAAACAAAGTGGAATAGATAGATGTGGAAGAACCAAAGTGGAATGAATTATATAGAAGAAGAATGCATGAACTAAAAAGATATTAAAAAGAATAATAGAGAAAGGAAAGAAATCAAATAACTTAACAAATAACAATAATAGTTACTAAGTTTGAATTTGAATTTGAATTAACAAATATAATGATAGTTATCAAATTTGAATTTGAATTAACAAATATAGTGATAGTTATAAGTTTGAATTTGAATTAAAAGTTAGTATAATAAAAATAAAATTTTATTTAAAAATTCAAAAAATATTTATCAAAATTTAACAATGTGTTTTTTAAAAATTCACCAAACTAAAGCATTTCTAAAATTCTCTTCCATCATCACATTCACGTTAAGTTCCTCCTTAATACCTTCCAGAAGTCAAAGCACAAATCGCAGGGCTTCCACTTACCTGCTTCGACTTACATCTTATTTCTTCATATTAAATTAGACGTTACTCATTCTTTCACAAATCACAGGGATTCCACTTCCATCTTATTCCTTATATTTCAGTCATTATTCTTTATTTTATGGTATTTGTTGTGACATTGGCTTCAACAAAACACATGATTACATCCACACTAACATGGCAGAATCACCAAGGATTCAGGATCAAATGCTCCAGTTCATAGGGAGGCTTGATCAATTCCATAGGATATCCAACATGAGGGGTGGTGTGCATTAAAGCCCCATGGACAAAACTCATTATCGTTCCCACGAGACCACAAGCTCAGTCCATAAAGCTCCATCGGGGAAAAAAAAAAAAAAAGGCATGTGATAGGGGTTCATTCACTCTCGTATATTAGCAAGGACCACTGGAGAGAATCGTATACAATAGAGTTTATAAATTATGTAGTTATGTAAGTTTTAATACTTATTCGAGATTAATACTAGTACAATTGCAAATTTGTGGTTGGTGAATGTCAAAAGGTTTTGGCTGGTCCAGAAAATGAAACGTGGATTCACATCTCTCCACTCTGTAACAAAATTTTAATATTTATTAATCACTCAGACATGGTAATTAGCTAGCCACCATAGTAAATTTTAAATATGATTAAGTAAAAGTAAAAAATAAACATATAAAGGGATGCCTTTATAATAGTGAGGAAGTTAGTGGTTGAAATCACAACCATTGATTTCTTGGGATGACTAAGAATATTCCATCAATATTTAATCTTGTTCATACAAAACTGATTAAGCACTAAAAACCTATTAAATGTGCCCATTGTCAATAGGTGTATGCCTTTTGACGTAATTAAAGAGTTTTTAGTATTTTTTTTTAGGATAGTGGAATTCCTTTAAGCATTAAAAGTGTAATGTGGTTGTGTTTCTGTATTCAAAATTTTGTATGCATGTATACAATTTTTTTGGTGTTGTGTGTTCTATTACGTTTTAAGTTTCAAATTTCATTTGAAACTTTGTTCATGAGTTTTATTTTTAATTTTCGAAAATGTTACACCAAGTTTCGTAATAGAGTAGGAGTATCTTGTTGAAGGGAACAATTCAAAATGAGGAGAATAATTGAGTGGAATTGTTTCAAGAAGAGTTTATATTTCCAACAAGGGAGTTTTGTTGGGTAGAAGTACAAGAAGGGAAAATTGTTGAGAATCATACAATTTTTTGTGTTGTGTGCTTGATTGCATTTTAATTTTCATTTGCAACATTGTTCATGTGTTTTACTTTTAATTCCTGAAAATGTTACACCAAGCTTCATATCAGGGTATGAGTATCCCATTTAAGGGAACAATTCTAATTAAGGAGAATAGTTGGGTAGAATTGTTTCAAGAAGATTTTACAGTTCCAATAAGGAGGTTTTGTTGGGTAGAAGTACAAGAAGGGGAAATTGTTGAGAAGAAATGGAATGGCTAATATAGGAGGAGCATGAATGCGATGGAAAGGTAGAAGGAAATATCAAGGTGTTTTCATGGGCCCACGATCTTATCAGGGATCCAACTCGACTTTGCACATTCAAGTCACCCAACACCTCGGGTCATGCGGCACTGTGACTTTTCCAACTCGACAACTAGACCAAACTGAGATTACTTTGTTTTGACTACTCCTCTTCACTCAAGGTTTTCCCATAATTACACCTTGGGCTACTTGTTGAGTCAAGTCTCAACAATTAACTATTTTTCACAAAGGCACCCACCTGACCATTCACTTCATTACATTACACTTGTGTTTTTTAACATATATACATTTTTCAAGCTCTATACTTAGCCAAATATGTGAACCATGAACAAGAAACATACATACACCTGAAATAGACACAAGTATGGTTGGGTGGCACTAGAGGTGCCTAACACCCATAAAAATGTTCTTATTATACAAGATGTTACAACAATATACAATACAATTTGTTTTTTACAAGAAGGGAGCACAAGGATGACACGTAAGATAAAAGTCTTCCAGATCACTTGACTTATATCACCCTTTTGTCTTGACACGTCCTCCTCATACTGTCGCAACTACACTTATCTCATTATTCATCACAATACTTCTCTGCATTGTGTGCAATTCCCAACTCACAACCCATCCTACCTATAAAACTTAATCCAAAGAGAGATTTCCCCAAATCTATACATAGAACCTCCACAAGGTATCACAAGTCCTCCCATGTGGAGAGACTTGGCTCCTTTGGGGAGCTTGCCCCTCTCTGCATGAATTTTCCTCAAAACACTTGGCCTTGTTCTCCATTAAGTTTTTCACCATGTTGTTGTCTTTTTCTCATCACACTCTTCCATATATGTGTGTTTTCCTCACTTAACCATCATGCCCTTTCTTTCCCAAATCATAGCATCCTTTCGGTGAGGTTGAGCCAACCAAAAAATTATCCCTGTCGTGTGAATCAATCAAGTTGTGATACATCCAACCATCACGTTTTTTTGTTGGGTCACACCCCCACTCCTTTGTCACATGAGTCAGCTCCACATCTCCGCGCCTTGAGTCCTCTACACAAAAACACCCAAGGATGATGTTCCCAAGGCGTCTGCAAGGTGAGTGCACCCATTGTTATTGATCTACGATGACATGTTCCTAAATCCACCATGCTATCTGATCGTGATCCCCAAGTGTAGAGTGTCCATCCATATAAGTCTTGTGCAAGATACCAGATATATAAAATATGCAGAACAGAAACGAAATGCTAGAAATGACAGAATAACAGTAAAATATCTAGCATAATCTTCACAATACACAGAAATGATATACGAAATAGCAATAGAAATAGCACTTTGAATCAGATAGCAATGTTCACAGGCCTCTTTGAGGGGGCAACCTCCAATCGAGCAACGCTCTGTTACAATAATATCCAAGCTAG